>JBAMCR010000085.1:0-63116 GCA_037075045.1 Mulgravea parasiatica
TCCCTATCCCTATCCCTATCCCTATCCCTATCCCTATCCCTATCCCTATCCCTATCCCTATCCCTATCCCTATCCCTCTCCCTATCCCTGTCACTATCCATATCCTTATCCCTATCAGATCAAACTCTTTTATATATATAGATAGATTTTTATAATAAATAATAGTATTTAAAATTTATTAAAAATATTTTTTTTTTAATTTCAGAACTGAAGTATGCTCGACATAAATATTTTAAAATTATTTCCCTCTGAAATTCCTAATTGTGTTATATTGTAAAATTTATAATAATAAGCTAGAATAAATTTTAATATTTATTTTAATAATTTTTTAACTCTTCATCTTAACAAATTACACTTGAGTTAAGTTTTTTTTTTTGACCATTTGAATTTTAGTTTAATTTGCGTTTAATCAAACGGCGACCGTCAATTAAAGGAAAATGTTTAAGAATTGCCACGGAGAGATATGTTGTGATTGGGAGGGCAGAGTAGGGGATTGGGGAGTGGGGAGTCAGCTATGATAAGGGGGTGGTGAGGGCCTAAGGGGCTTGAGCTGCCCGCTCAGACGGGTACTCATTGCACTTTATGAGTTTAAAAATGAAATTCACGAGTGCTTTTTCTGGCTGCGGCCCCTTTTGGGTGTGCAACATACATACATACACACAAGTAAATGCATATGTATATACACATATTTTTATGTGTGTGTGTGTGTGTGTGTGTGGGTAGGTGGGTGGTAAGAAAGGGCCAAGGCGGAGGAGAGTGTGAGTTAAAGTGTCCGTATGTTTTGTGTGTGTTGAGTGCCACTTGCTTATGCAGCACTTGGCTTTTGACACAAACACAGGCACAAACAGCACATACCCTATACAATGCAATACATACACACACACACACACACACACACACACATACATACATATATACAGACGCGCAACTTGAGCCGTTGTTTAAAAATGATTAAAAGCTCAAAAATAAACCGCAAACATCACAAAAAACAAAAATGAAAACGGGAAAAAAAAAACAAACCAGAAGTGACAACAAAAAGCTTAACTCGACTTGAAGATACTCTGCAATTATGCAAATATGTATATTTAGTGTATTTGTATATTCTTTTAGCAAATCTTCACAAATTTCGATAAATGTATGTGCCTCAATATCCAACAGATACAAATGTATCTAATAAATTTTATTTTATTATTAATTAATTATTTAAAAAAAATAAAAATAAATAATAATAATATATTAACTAATCGAAGTACACATTATATAAAATATTTTATAAAATAAAATCAAATATCATGACTAGTTTTATATATATCGCTTAGATATTTTTTGTATCTTTATAAAAAGGATGTATCCAATGTGGCAAACATCTTCGTTGCGGCAGAGGGGGGGGATGGAGCCAAGGGTGGCTTGATGGTGTCGATGAGGCAACAACAGCCGAACCTGTCGCCTGTCGCGTGTCGCCTGTCGCGGATGCTGCGGCGGGCAGGAGGGCATCAAATGAGTGGCACTGTATAATTTACGAGTCCTGCAGGATGCGACACCCAAGTTGCCGTGGTGCAAAGTTTGCTTGTTCCTTTTAATTTATTTTAAAAAATATAATTGTTGCAATGCAAATGCATCATGCACCACTGTGCGCATCAGCTGTGCCGCTTGTTGTGGCACGTGTGCATATCATTTAGCTCTTCATATGCTTTTAATGTTTTCAGCTGCACCTGTTCACACACAAGCACAACCACTTACACACACACGCCACACCCATGCCACACCCCACCGCACCCTACCACACCAGGACTCCGTCTAGTAAAACCCAGGCAAGTGTATGTATATACATATGTGTATTTATATAAAATGTCATTTCATTTTTTTAAGCCAGAATGAGAAACCAAACAAACACACAAAAAAAATAATTGAAAAATCTTTATAAAAAAAACTCGGAAACTAGAAAAACCAAAAAAAAAACAAAAAAATAAGAACAAAAACATAAAATCAGACACAAAATAAAAACCTTAATAAATTTCAATAACAACTAAACTAAACTTTGACGCTTAATGAAATTAATTACAATTGCATAGAGAAACAAAAAAAAAAAAGAAAGAGAATTAATTATAATAAAAATAATATTTGTTTAAAACTTTTAACTGGCTGTCGCAAACATTTATTAATTTATACCTTAATTTAATTTAATATATTTCTAATTTAAAACAAACAAAAATAAACAACAAAGACATCACATCACAAAAATGCAATTATTTAAAAAAAAATATAAGTTTAAATAAAAAAAGGAGCATTTTTTGTTTTAAAAAACAAACAATATATTGTATTGTATTATAAGCAATTCAATGAGAGTTCTAAAATAATCTTAAATAAATAATATATATTGTATAAATTTGGATATCTCAATGCTGTTATTATTGAAATTGTATTATTGCAATCGAATTATTGTATTGTATTGTTCTAGAATCATATTTAAAATTAACAACTTTTTAATCAAATTTTATGCATTTTATATATTTCTATATATTTTATATATTCTAGATTTTTCTCTTTCTCCTTGCGAATGGAAAATGCAAGTGAAAATGGGATTTTTTTCAATATTCTTTTGTTAATTTGGATTCAGTTTATAAAATTACAATACAGGGTATGTTTTATAAAGTAAAATAAAAAAAGCAAAAAATTTATAATATTATAACTAAAAATATGTTATTAAAAAAAAAGTATTAAATTTAGCTCATTAAAAAGTTGTTGTTTGTTTTTGTGTATAAGTTTTTTAAATTCCATTTTTTCCTTTCCTTTTTGGTTTTTTTTCTATTAACAATCTGCTTAAAAAATATTATATGTATTTAGTTTATTCATATGTACATACTAGTATGCATATACATGTTGTCTCTCTTTCTCTTTCTGGCCCCCACTCTCCACGTCTCTTTTGCATTCATAGGAGAACACATGCGAAGCCAAGTTTCCTCGTTATCCTTTCAAGGCCCTCACAGGTCCATCCCCCTCCCACCCCTTTAACCCTTTATCCGTACAACCGTCCCATATGAATTTATTAATTTTTTTTTTTTAAATTTTCTTTTTTTATCTTGTTAATAGTGCTTTTTATTAATGTTGTTGTTTTTGTTTTTGTTGTTGTTCTGTTGTTCTTTAATGAATTAAATTTATTGTTGTCCTTTTTCTTCATCTGCTGCATGTAGTTGAATTTTTTATTGTTGTTGCTGTTGTTGTTGTTGCTCTCGTTGTTTTTGTTTCTGTTGTTGCTGCATTTGTTGTTGTTGTTGTTGTTGTTGTTGTTGTTGTGGCTGCTATTTTTAGAATTAGGACGCCGCTGCTGTTGCTGTTGCTGCCACTGCCGCTGCCTCCGTTACATTCGACGACGACGTCAACACAGACGCTGCCGTATCATTGGCATCCAAATGATTTAGCTGGCGCTGCTCCTCCTCGGCACGCAGCTTGGCTGCCTCCTTCTCCTGCAGCTGTGCCTCCAGCTCCTCGATATTGCGAAAGATCCGTGCATACTGGAAACGCTGCTGGCACAATAGCTTATACTCATCCGCCTCCTTTTCGCAATCCCCAAATATATCGCCATCCCGCAACGCCGTGTAGATCTTAACGGCCTCCTAAAATACAAACAAATCAAAATATTAAACAACAATAAACAAAAATAAAGTACAAAAAAAATTAAAATTATTATACTTTGAAATAATGAATATCTGATTCGATCTGACACAATTTCTTATAAATAAATAAATATATCAGATAGATAGACTTAAAATATACATAAGTGTATATAGAGCGAGAGAGAGAGAGAGAGAGGGACAGGAATAAAGAGAAAGAGCATAACATACATACATGCATAAATAAATAAATAATAAACGCACCTCTAATCGCATTTTGCTTAAATTAAAGCTGGTTATGAGCTTTATGGCCGCATCCTTCTTGCTAGGATCAAGCTCATAGAGACCACGTGCTCCCTCATATAAATGCAATATGGAAGATGCATGATGCTTGGCAATGAATTCATCATTTAGCTGTTGTGGCGTCTTGCTGCCTATCAGTTCTTTGGTGGCCTTATTGAGGACCTGCTGTACATGAGCATTAAACGGCTGTTGTTGTTTGCCAGCGTTAGCTAAGGCCTTCATAAAGCGTATTATGCAACTATGTAGCACCGGATGTTCCGGATTTAAATACCGGGCACGTTGTATCGATTGTAACATCAGCAATAGCTTATTCTTTCGATAATAAACCTCAAAGGCCAATAAATGCGTTTCGATTCGCTCTTTGGCTAATTGCTGCAATGGCTTTAAAAAATCAATTGCCTTATCAAGCGGCTCATCGGTACGCTCCAATTTCTCTGGTATTAGCTCATCCAATTGCGGTGCATCCGGATCGGTTTCAAGATTCGCCTGCTGCTTCGATTTCTGATGCTGTTCACGCTTAACCTGCGCCTGTGCCGCTTGTGCACTCTCCAATTCGGCTTTCTTTTTTGCCTTACGCTGTTTACTGCGCAGCTTCTTCAATTCCGATGGTGGCAGGTTTTCTATGAATGCACGAAAACAAAATATATATTATAAATAAAAATATATATATAATATATAATTGGCATTATTGAAGGTACAAACCGATATCAATTTCCTCAATGGTCGCCTCCGATTTTAGCGGTTTATCATACAAATGTATATAGACCTCGATGGCGCACTTGGCAGCCTTAAAGTAAAACGGATGACGGCGCAGCACATCCTCCAGGCGCAGGAGCCCAACATACGCCCGCAGCGTCATCTTACGCATACAATATGTATGAAAATCAAATTGATCCTCAATAATTTCGGCAAAATGCCGATCAACCTCGTGGCACTTTTTCAATGATTCACCCCAACGACCCATACGCTGATAGGCCATTGCGCATTCCGTTTGGAACCACATGCATTGCATCTCATTCAGATTGTCCATGGCCGAAACGCCCTCCCGTGTAAACTTGGCGCATATCTCCTCCGCCTCAAGGACCATGTTCGCACGCAGCATATACTTGGCGCACTTGGAGTTAATATAGCTAAACGAATAACAAAAAAAAAAATATATATATATATATATATTTATAAACATATTTATTCATATATTGTATGATTAACATACCGATCTGCCGTATCCATGCTTTGTGCCTCCTCAAGCCAAACGTAGGCTTCCACCGGATCACCGGCATGTTTGAATATGCGTCCCTTTGTTATGAGCAATTCAATAAGCGTTGGCGTATGATCAATTGCCGCATTTATATATTCCAAAGCCCGATCTGTATCGCGCATATGATCATAATGCTGTGCCAAAAATAATGCTGTCCATACCAATGCCGAGGCCGGCTCGACGGGCACACCAGCGTCTGCGTCTTCACGTGAAAAATGGCCGGAACGCGTTAAATTCTCAAAGTACTGCAATGTCAAGGATTCAATTGTGGCCGCCTTTTCCGGCTCCTGATGCAATGTACGAACGTTAACGAATAACGGTGGTATACCCTTACGCAAGCCACGTCGCAAATATTCATCGGCAACTTCACGAAACACGGCACCATGGGCAATATTGAGGGGCAGGCGACGTGGACATAATGCACGGGGATATTGTGCCTGAAACTCACGATAAACAGCAACAACATCGTTGGGTTTGCTCACTTGGCGAGCTTCTATATACTGTTCATAATACAGGACATTCTCCGGATTTCGTCGTATCAATGCCTCAAATATGGGCACAGCCTTTTCATGTTGCTGTTGTTTAATATACAAATCACCCAAAGTCTCCCGCACCGCCAGTTTATCAACTATTTGCGATTCATATTTGAGCAGATGATCAAGTGCCTGTTGCAGATGCATTGATTCGATGAGTATCTGATTCTGGTAAAGCAGCAGCTCCGAGTGCCGGTAATCGTGAGCCTCCTATAATTACAGACGGAAATCATGTTTAAATTGTTTGATGCTAAAATTAAAATCGATACAGAGACTAAATTAAGAATCTACGTTATTCAATATTATTAAATTCGATCGAGAAAAGAAACAGAATTTTTTATGAAAATCCAGCCTTGGAACAGATGTGCAATCAAAGAGGGAATTCCAGTGGAAAATTCGGAATTAAACCCGTGGGTTTTTTTTATGAAAGTTACGTACAATTGAAGTCTGCGATTGGCTAAATGTTTCCAGGATATTGTTGGCCATTTCATAGTCCCCAAGGAGATGGTAGCTCATTGCAAAGCCAATCCAGGAGGCGTGCTGCGATGGACGCAGCGTAAATAAATGATGGCGCGTCTCTTTATAGCCTTCCAGATCGCGCATTTGTATTTGCAACAGCGACAGATCCTTCAATATTTGCAAATTATCCTTTTCCCATTTAAGGGCATTGCGATAACACTTGATCGCCTCATCATATTTTTTATCACTCCGCTGTAACAGTCCATAGACATGCCAACAAACGTGCGATCTCAAATCGTTACGTAGCCCCAATCTCACATACTTGTACGCCTCATCCCGACGACCCAATCCATTGAGCGTTAGACCCTTCATTGCCAGCGTTTCGCCGTGCTCCGTAAACTTGGGATTTGAAAGTATCTGCTTGGCCAGCTTTAGGCCATTTTTGTACTGCTTCATTTCGTAGCATTTCTGCATAAAAACAACAAGAATCGTAAATGATATTTGTTAATACACATACACACACACACAAATACATAGGTATATACACTGCACACGTACGATTTAATCCGATTAGAGAAAATGGAAAAGAATAAATAAATATAAAAGGGGAAAAATATATCGTACGTTCTCCAAATAGATATATATATATGGCCATATATAGAGTCATAAAAATCCGAACAATGCCGGATATATTAAAAAGAGAGTGAGAGCGAGAGCGAGAAAGACACAGACAGACGGAAAGAGAAAGAAATAAGAAAGATACGAACGGAAAAGTGTTTTTTGCATTTGATTGTAGTGCAAACACGATTTACATGTTACATATTCATTTACAAAATTGTAATAACCTCGGCAAGGGTATCGCGGAATTTTTGAGGTTATGCGAGCGAGCGAGCGAGCAAGCATAGACAAAACAAAACCACTTTGATGTAAACATGGCAACACTGTTGCGCCCAACTAGCACTAGCACTGGCACTGGCACTAGCGCCAGCGAAGCCCCCACCAAGTCCGTTTGGAATCATTGCCAGTGTTGCTTTCTGCTTGCTGCCGCTGGGCCAAAAATAGGCGCAACGAAAGAGACGGCAAATTAAAAAAGCACATGATTTTGCGCGTGTGTGCGTGAGTGAAGCAAAAGCATTTGGTAGTTTGAAAACAATTAGCCGGCATTTAGTAAAACATAATTTGAATATACACATATAGTCATTAACTATAGAAAGTGCTTACCAATAATTTACGGAAGAGCGCACCCTCTTTGGGAGACAGTGGATCGCTGGAAGGCATCTTTAACGTTCGCTGCTGTTGCTTCTACTGTTGTGCTTCTTCTTTTTCTTCTTATTCAGCTGCTACTTTTTTTTTGCACCGGATTGTTGCCTGGGTGGAGTGTTGGGAGGGGGTGGTTCGCCAAGTGGTTTTAGCTGTTTGTTATTTTAAAAATTTATTTACTACAGCATATGAATATATATACAATTAACACACGCATACACCAAAAAAAAAATGAATTTATATATTCAAGACACGGTGCAACCACGAGCTAAAAAAAATCTTTAATATGAACGAAATGTACACATGTGCATACATGTGTGTGTTTGCGCACCCATTTGAATGGCAATATAATTAAATAATTCTATTCCGTTACAACTACTTGTAGTCGATCAAATCTGATTACATAAACATTATATGTGATACATACATAAATTTAGTTTTGTCTTATTCGTTTTGATTGCTGTTTTCTTTCAACCGAACCGAAATAAATTATATGTGCACAGTCAGAAGCTTATCACAGCTGTGCTCAACGTTTTTAACCAACGTATGTTTACACTGATGTCGTACGTCAGTTTTTGATTGCAGACCAGACATAACATATACCGGTTTCCTTTGCAATTGGGACTAACAGATGGTAATTATCCCTGTTGCCAGTTATCACGTATTAACAAATCATTATTTCATTTAATACCATGTATAATTAATTTTTGGTGCTGAAAGGTAATTTAACAAATGAAATTAAAATATTGTAAACAAAAGAGAGTTGATACTTGCGATTACTTGCGACAGTTTACTTGGTATGGACACTAAACTGTCGCAGCTCCAAAAACGGTCGTGCGACATCAGTATAAACGTTAATAAGAAGAAGCACACCATAGAATAGAATTACTTTTGTTATATAAAATATTAAAATTATTACTTAAAGTGTACGTTATTTCTTTGTGAAGCGTCTCCAGACAGTGTATGAAATGTAATAAACTAAGCACATATTCTTTATGTGCATTTGATTTCAAAACTGACGCAAAATTTGATTGGAATATGCTCACCAAAAAAAGTGACATTCACTCGAATAACAGCTGTCAGCATGATGTATCGATAGCGTTCATTCAAATATATCGAAACATCGATTAATCTATTAATATAAACAAGTTGCGTGCAGCTTGCAACAAATTCTAAACAGAATATGAACTCCTTAACTAAATTTGGAAACTACGTTCGCCAAAGTGTACAAATTGCCGGATTTGGAGTAAGTTTCTTTTAATTCATTGCAACTACACCTCACCTGATACATATTGTTCATGCAGTTGCAGCAGGTGCGCACAAAATATGCTGATTGGCGTATGATACGCGACGTAAAACGTCGGAAATGTGTTAGCGAGCATGCTAAGGAGCGATTGCGGGTGAATTCACTTCGTAAAAATGATATACTGCCAATTGAGTTGCGTGAAATAGCCGACGCTGAAATTGCTGCATTTCCAAGGGATTCATCCTTGGTTCGAGTGCGTGAACGTTGTGCACTTACGTCACGACCGCGCGGCGTTGTCCACAAATATCGCCTGAGCCGCATTGTATGGCGCCATTTGGCCGATTATAATAAATTGTCAGGTGTACAGCGTGCCATGTGGTAGATATTTAATTTGATTCCTATTAAAAATTTGTTAAAAAGATTTAATAAAAGAAGTGTTACTATATCAATAGTCTTTTTATCAATTTCAAATTAATTTGCAGTGCTGAATTTATTTAGTGATTGAAGAATTATATATATAATAATCAATTTAATAATAATATTCTACGCAAATATTTTAATGCAGATAATGAAAGTCAAATCAAATTAGAAATATTTCGATAAATACAATGGTCAATCATTTTACAGCTGTTTAGATTATCGATAACAATATCGAATTGCCTGCCAGACCAGAAATGTTATTAAAGAATGTTGAATAAAATTGACTATTAATTTGATTACAAAACGTTTCAATTCCACTTTAAATGAATATTTTAATAATATTTCCTGAAACTCTACTAAACTAAATAAATTGGGAATGACAAATTGAGATTTATCGCCTATCAGTAATCGATTACAATAAATTGCTTTGTTTACATGCCGGTTAGGAATTTGTTTACCCCGCGAATTGATAAGCTATAGACAAAATGAGCCGAAAATCAAGCAGTAAGCGGAGCACTTCCTCTCGGCAATCCTTGAACTTGGTGGACTTTAGTTTTTTGGATCACAAAGCGACGCTCGGCGCGCAGCTAATGACAAAAAGCCGGCATCAGCGCAGTCTTGTTGAGAACGAAACGGATTTTTGGCAGTTCGTTAACAAATATGAATCAATGCTGCGAAATATGGGCCAACCAGTGCTGCCGCCGCTGCTGCGGGACGAGGCAGAGCATCTGAATCCGCAAGCCTATCACAAAAGCAAACACATTGCGCTGCAACTGGATAAACAAGTTTTGCTTCAGGACACCACCAAAAACATCGATGATGAACTCCAAGGACAGTTCCAGCAATTGGTGCTTATCTATTTGGATTTCAAGCAAAAGGAGAAGTTTAATCGCATCAAGAAATTGCGCCAATCGCAGCAATCTCTGCCCATAGCACGCTTTAAGGAGAACCTACGCAACGCTCTAATCGAGACCCGTGTCCTAATTGTGGCCGGAGACACTGGCTGTGGCAAATCCACGCAGGTGCCACAGTATCTTTATGAGTTTGGTTATCGGAGCATTGGTACGCACTAAAAAGGAAGACACATTATCCTTATGTATATTAATACTCGTGAAATCCTTTGCAGCCTGCACTCAACCGCGACGTTTGGCCTGCGTTTCGCTTTCGAAGCGTGTGGCACACGAGCTCCTCGATGATTATGGCCATAAGGTAGGCTTCCAAATACGCTTTGAACGCAACAGAACGCAAGCGACGCACATCCTGTTCATAACGGAGGGATTGCTGCTGCGCCAACTGGCATTGGCTGTCAATTTGGAGCAATATGATGTGCTCATACTGGACGAGATCCATGAGCGTAATCTCTATGGTGACTTTCTGCTGGGCGTAACCAAATGCCTGTTGCGCGCCAATCCCCATCTTAAATTGATCCTTATGTCGGCCACGATTAATGTGCAGCTCTTCCATGGTTATTTCAAAGAGGCCAATGCATATTTGCTCCAAGTGCCTGGTCGCCTCTTTCCCATCAAGTTGCGTTATATGCCACCGCCGGCATTGGAGCTTAAATCTGGCCACGCCACAGCGGGCAGCAAACGTTCTCAAAGCGCGCGCCTCGATCCGGCGCCATTCATTCAGGTGATCAGCCTGATCGATCAGCAGTATCCAAGTATGCCAGAATTTGGCCTTCTCTTGTTTTTTGCTCAATCTCAAATCCGATCTTACCTTTTGCAGCAACTGAACGTGGCGATGTCCTAATCTTTGTCAGCGGCGTCAATGAAATCGATACCGTCTGCGACGCTATTGTGGAGTATGCCAAGGAGCAGACGCAGTGGCTAGTGCTCCCGTTGCACAGTGGCCTGGCACTCAGCGAGCAGGACAAGGTATTCGACTATGCTCCGGATGGAATGCGCAAGTGCATTGTGTCCACAAATATAGCGGAGACATCGCTGACCGTGGACGGTGTGCGTTTCGTGGTTGACTCCGGCAAGGTTAAGGAGATGAGCTATGATGTCAGCTGCAAGGGACAGCGTCTCAAGGAGTTCTGGGTATCCCAATCATCCGCAGATCAGCGCAAAGGTCGTGCCGGACGCACTGGACCAGGGGTAAATGCTGAATCTAACATCCCACGGCGCGATCAATTCATATAACACGAACTTTTCGTTTTAGGTTTGTTTCCGTCTTTATACGCAGCAGCAATACAATGCCTTTGAGGCGTATCCGACGCCAGAGATCTATCGTGTGCCACTGGACACGATGCTCCTCCAAATGGTCTCCATGGGCCTGCCCGATGTGCGCGCCTTTCCCTTTATCGAAGCACCCGAGCCGGAGCGCATTGAGCAAACCATATTGGCACTGAAACAACATGTAAGATTCGGATTCCACCATATACCTATCTCTTCCCACACTCTCTCGCTCTCCCTCTCTCTCACGCCTTGACTTGATCTCTTCTTGCAGTGCGCCCTTAGCGTAGATGAGAAGCTAACGCCGCTGGGCAGCTCGTTATCGAATCTTCCAGTTGATTTACCAATTGGCAAAATGCTGCTCATGGGTTGCGTGTTTCCCAATGTGGAGCAGCTGCTAACACTGGCCGCCATGCTGAGCGTACAGAATCCGTTAACAACGCGCGCCCATACGGATCAGCGGTGCGAACGCGAACGTCAACCATACGAATCCGAGCAGGGTGATCTCTTTACGCTGATGCGCACGTATCGAGAGTGGCTGCAGCTGAAGCTGGGACATGAGAATACGCGGAAATGGTGCCAACGTTTGGGCATCGAGGAGCAGCGTTTCTATGAGCTTGCGAAGCTGCGACAACAGTTCCAGCGCATACTCGAAACGTGTCGCATGGCGCCGCCAAGCAGCGCCGCGATGCCGCTCACCAGCGCTGAGCGTGCCATTCGCCACGGTGAACTGCGTCAACTGAAGGCGCTAAAGCGGCGGCAGCGTTACGAGCAGCCGCGTCAACGTAAACTGCTCAAGAAGCAGGCACAGCATCACCAGACGGATGAGCAGGCAGATGAGGAGGAAATGCATCAGCGACCCGACGATGATATACGCGATGTTGACTTTCGTTTGCGTCACGATACGCGCCATTTGAAGCTATTGGAACGTTCGGCACGTCTCGAGCGCCATGGAGATGTTATGCTGCTGAAGCTGCTGCTGGTGAGCGGATTCTATCCGCAACTGGCCATTGCGGATGAGTTCAACTATTGCAAGGGTGCCAGCCAGCAGTTTTTCCATACGCAATTGAAGCCCTTTCTCTCATTGCATCCGAATGCCCACTTCGCCAAGAGCTATGAGCTCCTCAAGCTCGCCGAATCCGATCTACACGATAAACCATCCTATTACATGTCCAAGCAACCGCTCAGCGAACGCCATCAGCTGCTCTGCTACCAGTGAGTGTCCTTTGAGCAACAAACTTTTTGATTTGGTTAATTGTCAAGTTGCTTTTACTTTTGTTAGATCGCTGCTGGAAACGGCTAAACCATATTTGATGAACTGCATCCGTTTGCCGGCGGCGCAAACGTTGCTCCTCTTTGGCTATGCCATCGATACAAATGCGAGCGTCTCACGGATTATCTGCGACGGCTGGTTGAGTCTAGATTTTCCACATCCTGGCAGTGGACTCCAGCTACTGAGTCGCGCCATCCAGCTGCGACAACGCTGGAACACTCGACTCTATGCCAAGCTAAATGGTGCGCTTCAGTCATCCAATCCATCCATTGAATCTTCACAAATACAAATTTTGTTTTCCCAGAGCTCAACGCAGGCGAAACACCAGCAGCAAGTCCTGCGGTGGATCCCAATGATACGCTCTGGTCGGATCTAGTTGATTTTATGGCCTTGGATGTGGTCTATGGCATCAAGCGACTGCTTCCAGCCGATCTCAAGACTTTATATACACGCTGCCCGCCACCAATGCTGCTGTCCGGGAACCCATTCAGCCAGGAGTACACGCTCAGCGTGAACAGCGAAAAGGGTGGACTCAATGTCTCCGAATATGTTGTGTATGGCTGCCTGGCCAATCTACCCTGGACATTGGCAATGGACGAGGCGCTGCAGACGCATCCCTGGCACTGTGCCCAATGTGATTTTCAATTGGAGGAATTCGATGTGCCACAACAGCTGGAGCATCGCCTGCAATGCCAAGGGCATGACCACGACATGGCCAGACGCACGCGTCCCGCGGCAAACGAGACGCAAAGCGATGGGCCACATGATGGCATCAATTATCATTGCATGGTTTGTAATCGGCAGCTGAAGCTCTCGCGGATTGACGTACTGCGTCATCGGCAACAGTGTGGCAAAAGCAAATGATATACATAATTAATTTGTTTATATTCTTTTTCTTCTTCTTGTTGTTTTTATTGTTGTTGTTGTTTGTTACAAAGTTTGAGAATTTATTTTTAATAAAGACAAGTCTATCTCACTCTATAACTATATATATATATATATATATATATAATTCTCTGATTCCTTAGAATTACATTATTTAGAGTAATTTCAATCATAATTATTGTACATTAAATTATTATTATTAATTAAATGTCCATTAAAATTATGCTTTGATTTAGTTTAAACAAAAAAAGTTTAAAAGAAAAACATTCAGCATTGATTTGTTTAATATCTTTAGCTGATTCTTCCTATCGCTTAAGACTACGGACCGAAGTTGATTTTATATACATGAATATATAGATATAGATATATATAAATACATATACATACATATATATCTATATTCTTTTTTTTTAATATATATTTTCATGGAATTTGTAACATTCAAAAAAAGGAAAATAAAAAAAAAAAATGAAATATTTATGTAAAATAAAAGCAAAATAAAATATCAGTTCATTGTTCAGATATGATAAATTTAGTTATAGAAAAAAAAAAGAAAAATATGTATATATGTTTATATATATTAATAACAAAATGTCAATCATCAATCATCACGAAATGGCAATTCAGGGTATGATATAATCCAGATCGAATTTGGCTCCGATTCGAGGTATGCGCGGTTGTCTCTTGATTGTTGCCTGTTAAATAAAACATTTAAGAATACAATTTAGTATAAATGCAATATACAGTTTGATTGTTTGATTGATTGTTGATTGACAGCTATCAAACTACATTAGTTCAGAGTATTGAAATTCGAAACATATGTATAGACAAACTGAGAAACAAAGTAGAGCTGTGCCTTCGAATATCAATCACCAATCAATCAGGGAAATGTGTGATATAAAAAATATAAATATATATATAATATTGGATTATTATTGTTATACATTTAATTGATTTTCACCTCAGAATTATCCGCTTTATCTGTTCGCTTTGGAGTTTTGCTTGTGCCTTTTTTTGGCTAAAAGTTAAACAAATTGGCAAATAAAAAAATATTATAAATATATTATTATAAATTATAGATTAAAATTAATTTACCACAATATTGTGAGTATCTGATTCTGTATCGTTCGTATCGGTATTATCCCTAGACGTTGATCCACTCGGCTGTTCAGTATCATTCTTTGTATTTGTGTTTTGTATCTTTTTCTAAGTTGTATAAAAGATATAAATAATTAACAAAAAATTTAATTTTAATTGTGAATTACTGTTATTATTATAAACAAAAACAAGCTTGATGGCAGTGCAACGATGAATGTTTTAAATGATTTATACAATAAATAAATAAACACAAATTCACTACACTTAAATTAAAAATTCAGACTATTTACAATTAAATATATATTTTTTTAATTTTAATTATTATTATTATTATTATTATTATTATTATTAATTATTATTATTATATATTATTATTATATATTATTAGTATTATTATATATTATTAGTATTATTATATATTATTAGTATTATTATATATTATTATTATTATATATTATTATTAGTTATAAATTATAATTTATAAAATACAAAACTTGTAATTTTTAAAAGTAAAACAAAAATTTTTGTATTTATTATTTAACAATTAAATAAATCAATAATTAATAAATTAATGAAATAATGTATTTTTTTATTGTTTAATTGAAATGTTGTTAATACAAATTTTACAAATTTTATTGTTACTTTTTGTTGTTATTTTTTGTTGTTGTTGTTGCGCGCGAAAGAGGAAAAATTATGAATGTTATTCGTGAATAAAGGAAAACATTTGCTTATGAGTGTTTTGTTGTTGTTGTTATTAAAATGTTTAAATGAATGAGTTGCTTTGCTTTGAATTGCTTTTAATTATTATTATTGTTTTTTTTTGTTTATTTTTGCTTTTGTTTCTGTTTTTGCGTTAGTTGCAATATATTTATAAATTAATTAAATGAGTGAAAATTCATAATTAATTCATAAATATAAATTAATAGCATTTAACACATTTTCTAATTATTATTTTAATTTTTTTGTTTGTGTAATTTGTTAATTAATTAATTTGTTGTTATAGCGAATTTATTTTAAAGCTGGAAGTGATTCTTATAAAGGAGTTGTTAGTGCTTTGGAGGATTCTGATCTTTATGTGGCCTTACCACCAATTGTTGTCCTGGGGCAGCGTGTGAATTGTTTTTTGAACGATAAGCCTGGGTGGGCACAAAATCGTGAATGAATCCCTGCGGACGTTGTTGTTGTTGTTGCTGTTGATCAATTGGGCCATAACCTGGTAAATTTGAAGCCAAGCCCGCCGGACCAGATCCAGATCCAGTTGCAGGTCTCAATCCCGATCCATAGCCGTGTCCATATCCAGTTGAATAATCGCGTTCATTATTGCGCACATTGTTGTTGTTGTAATAGTTGTTGTAGTTGTTGTAGCTTTTATGTTGATTGTTGTTGAAAAAGTTGCCACTTGCATTGTTGTTTTTATAGTTGTTGTTCTCATTGTTGTTGCTGTTGTTGTTGTTGCTATAAGGCTGCTGCTGCTGCTGTTGTTGTTGTTGTTGTTTGTGCTGTTTTTGTTGTTGTTGTTGTTGGGGATGCACAAACTGCGGCTGCCTGCCATTTGGCAAAACGTTTTGCATTGCCAGCGTTGGCAAGGCAAACATATCGACGGTCACATTGCCTCCTCCACCTCCTCCTCCCCCTCCGCTTCCGCCTCCTACTGCTCCCACACCTCCGACTGCACCTTCACCTTCCCCTTCGTCTTCTCCTCCAGCTCCTACCTCTTCATTGATGCTAATCGCGCGAGCACTGCCAGCGGCTCTTGCCTCCCACATCATGGACCTCAGACTGTCCGGCTGATTCTGCATTGCCAGTTGCTCCTTTTGGGCACGGCGCCAGTTGAGCGGTGGCTGTGGCAGCATCTGCAGGCGAAAAGAAAAAAAAACATTGATTGACTTGCTGATTGATTGATTGATTGATAGATGCAATGCATTGATAGTTGATACTTAAGTCAATTGACTGATATTTGACTGGCGATTGATTCATTTAAGAATTAAAGAGCTCCATGTGCTGATTGATTAACTGATTGATTACTTTGTTTATACAATGCGTATATGCATCCGATTCAAGCAATCAATCAATCTTTCTTCTCACTAACTAATTGTGATTGATTAAATGAGTCTCAATAAAATGAAACAATCTTTCATGAATAAATGACTAATAAATTGATTGATTAGCATAGGTCAAATGATTGACTGATTGATTACTTTTTCCTTACATATGTGCATGTGCTTATACAATGCGTATATGCATCCGATTCAAGCAATCAATCAATCTTTCTTCTCACTCAACAAAATGAAACAATCTTTCATGAATAAATGACTAATAAATTGATTGATTAGCATAGGTCAAATGATTGACTGATTGACTGATTGATTCTTTGGCAATATGCAATTAATTTCAACATTTTTTTATATGCATAAATTTTACATTCTACGATCAATTCTAAATTAAAAACTAATTGATTGATGGATAAAATGAGAAATAAAAAGAAAATAAAATATTTTTTTTTTTACATACTGGAATTTGATTGGACACCGATGGATGGGACAACTCGGGCTGCGTCTGTCTATCGTCCTGCTGGGAGTTCATGCCCAGGAGCCACTTGAGTGTATTAGTCTGCTCTTGGGAGGATGCAAGGTTACCACCTCCTCCGCCCTGGAGGCGATTGGGCAAAATGCGCCAATTCTCAACTTTTAACGGTTCTGGACGCCGTTGAGCGAAGCTGGCGACATGATCTGGATTCGGCACAGCTCCATTAGCTGATGATGATCCAGTAGCTGAAAGTCTCCATGCCGATGCTGATGGTGTACTGGCTGGTGGTGTACCAACTGAAGTTCCATAACATGCTCCCCTAGCTGCTGCTGCTCCACCAGCTGAAGCTCCTTTAACAGATGCTTCTTTAGCTGAAGATCCACTCGATGAAGCTTCACGAGCTGAAACTCTTTTAGCTAATGCTGCACCAGCGGAGACTCTATCAGTTGACGCTCCATTGGCTGAAGCCTCTTCAGCTGATGCTTTACGCAAGGCTCCGCTAGATGATGCTCCTCTAGCAGATGCTCCTCTAGCTGATGCTCCGTCAGCTGTTGATCCTTTAGCTGAAAGCCCACGAGCTGATGATCCACCAGCAGATGCTCCATTGGCTGTTACAGGACCGGGCACAACAAATTCATCGGCCACGCGCGTCTTCATTGTTATCGGATTCAAGCTAGAACTAGCTGCAGTTGGATAACGCTGATCCTGCTGATGGCGTTCGCGCCAATTGTGACGCACAACATCCAAAGTGGTTTCCGGTCCACTCCGCTGCTGCTGCTGCTGCTGCACCCCCCGTTGACTCTGGGACTGCAGTTGTGGCTGCGTCTGCGTCTGCGTAGCAATATTGCCCTTCGCATCTATGTGAATAAAAATATAAAAATAAAATTATTTAATTATTTATATAATTAATTAATAAATTAATTATCTATTTTTTTCTGCCCACCGGTTATGTTGATGATGATCAATGCGCTTGCGGGCACCTTGTAGACACGCTCCGTGGCAATGCCGTGTATATCACTAAAGCCGGCAATAGATTTATCGAAGAGCACCTCACAGAAGGTCTCCACGGCATTCAGGCACTCGAGACGTACGGGATTTGGATCGGATACCGGATAGACGCCAATTACTGTGCCGGTCAGGCCAATGGGCACCAGATAGATGGTCCGAACGACGACCACACGATCGAAAAGACGTACGGAATTCGGCGACTTATATAAATGTGGCTGCGTTATATTTGGCCGGATGAGGAGATGCGGTTTCGCCTGGATGCGAACGCTTTTCACAGGTTTACCGCTTAGCTTATCCACGGCATCGATGAGCATCTCAACGGTCTCCTTGCAAACGGTACGAGAGCCGCATGTGACGCGTTCCGCTTTCATGTGCGCCTGTTGACGTATCCAATTAGCGGCTTCCTCGATCCGTCCTTGGCCCATTTGATCTGGATAGATATCCTCTTCGTAGATGAACTCATTGCGATCGTTTATATCGGCCAGGCATCTTATAATCTCCGGATAATTATTGGCATACGTTTCCACCAAATCAACGGCCAGGCTTGAGTATAGCCATTGACCATTGCAGCGGCGACAGTAGCCGATGCGCTCCTCATTAAATTTGGGATATTTCAATTGTAATCCAATGTTATGCTTCGATTCATTATCCATTTTCTCACGTCGCGGTCCAAGGACAACCCACACAGTGCCCGTCAAGCGTCCCAGGCATCTGCTGGACATATTCAGCTCACGGCAAACGCCATACGAGTTCATGTAATCATTATCATGTTGCATTTGGGCAAGACGCGCACCGGCACGATCCGGTTCCGGGCAAACGCGTAAATCAACTGAAGAATTGCCAAATTAATACCAATTGTTCAGAATTTGTATTTTTATTATTATAATTACCCTGAATCCGTCCACATTGATAGACGAGCATGGGATTCAATACGGTGCCCTCGCTGCCAAAGTACGTATCGCCCATAAAGAAGACGGGAGCGCCCGTTGGAAAGATTTCCTCGACTTTTCTATATTGCCGTTCATTTGGCTGACGCACGGCAATATCCGATACGATGCCTTGCGATGGGAATGGTGTGATTTTCGAGCTCCACGTTTCACGCGTAACAACCTGACCATTGTCACCGAACGTGACAGAGTTGCCCGTGTATGTGCGTATGTAAACCAAAACGTCATAATTGGCATAACGTATGCCCATGCGACCAGAAAAGCTACAAAATAAAATGGAAAAATCGTATATATATATATATATAATATAGAATATTTATTGAAAATAAAATGGAATCAAAACTCAACTGTTCCTCTAAGGTTTTACAATCCAATTCAAAGCGACGCGCTTCATTCTGCTTTGCTCCGCTTTGATCAATCCTTTCATCGCGTGTCGCCGCGTATTCAACTTTGGCCCGTATCAAGTGTGGCCAACCGATATAGACAACCTTCTCCACATATTTGTTAGCCACGGCCAACAAGTTGTCCTCGTGCTCTCGCTTCTTGGGCATTAAAATGATGCTTTGATTGCGACTTGGCTGCTCAAAAACCCGAATGCGATCGTGGCGCAACTCGAACTGGAAAACAAAATGAAAACAAAATGAAAGATTACAATTGGAAAAAGATCAGATCAAAGATCAGTTAAAGATCAATAGATTGGTCTTACATCGAAATCTAAATGCGTCATGGTGGGGAATCCCGGAAAGAATACGTGTCGCTCCGCATTTGGTAGCTCAACGCAGAGGGTGTACGGTAAATTTAGTGTGAATTCTTCGCCCCAGCGCGCCACTTCGGTGCAATAGACGTGCTGCAGGGCCTTTAATGGCGCCAATGGAGCCATTGGTCCTTGCGATATGGATGTATATTCGTATATATAGGCGGGTCCATGGTTATTACGTTCACGCTCCTCATTGTTCAGCAAGGATTCGCATACAGCCATCGCATGCAGGAGGCGCTGCTCATCGATAAAGGGTATCAGGACAACGGCCTCCCAATCGTGCTTCTTGCCATTGAGATCACTTTCAAAATCTTTTGGGAAGAACTCGGCCAATGGGCTGCTATCCTTTAGCATTAGATCATGATACGCAGGCGGCAAAAGCCGGAAACTGGCAGAGGGCATTACGGCCAACAGCTATAGAAAAGAAAAGAATTATACATTTTATATTATTTACAGGGTATACGATGGGAGTATACAAAATTGATTGATTAGAAGACGCGCTCACCTGCTGGAATGGCAAAAACGGTTTGCCCAATGAATATTTGAGTTTATAGTTCTTAATATTGGTTAAATCACTTATAAAGGGCGCATAGTGAAACGGATAATACCAATTCCACGACTGCACACCGCGATAATAATAATCGAGTATCCACTGTAGTGCGGTTATATAATGCTCGCACAGCTCCTCAACGAGATCTCCATGCAGCTCATTCTTAAACTTATTCCGATAATAATTGCGTTTATAATTCTGAAATTCGCTCTTCAATGCCGTCCCCTCATCTTCCATCTCATCCGAGCTGTCATAATCACAAAGCTAAAAAAACAAAAATAAAAAAAACAAAGGGATAAATAATATTTAACAATATTTATCAAATCAAATTTAAATTAAATATGTTAATATAGTAGGCTCAATTCTATTATAATAATATAGAAATAAACTAATTTCATTAATTAAAAATTAAATAGCTATCAATCATTTTTCAATCATTGAATATTACAAAAATATTTATTATAAATATAATAATATAAAAACAATACAAGTATTAATTAATAAACAAACTTTTCTACAATAAAAAGCTGAACAAGCACAAATACAATTAATAGCTAAATATTTTGGCTTGAAAATGGCTTAATCGCCAACACTCACACTCAGCTTGCGATTGCTGATGAAATCGCACAAAAGAAAAAAAAAAGGTAGAAAGCTTCGAAAGCTTTGCATGAACCAGATTCTTTCATTTGTATATGTACAATACAATACATGCGTATGCTCGGTATATGCACGTGTATGCATGTGTGTGTGTGTGTGTGTACTTAGCTTTAGATTGCATTGCTTTGCTTTTTATAGATCACAGTTTTTAAGCAAGATATGCTGTTCGCTGAGCAAATTTTGCAAATTCGATAACTACACAACGCACACACACACACATACACACACACACACACACAAATGAAAGGATATTTGCATTCTGTTCTCACTTTAAAAATTGCATCTTGTTTTGCGTTATGCACAAATAACGGTAATTCTAAAGGTTGGCCAAATTATCTTTTTTGTTACACACATTAAAAAAAAATTAAGTAATATAAAAAAAATTAAGTAATATAAAAAAAATTAAGTAATATAAAAAAAATTAAGTAATATAAAAAAATTAAGTAATATAAAAAAAATTAGGTAATATAAAAAAAAATATATATATTAAATAAAGTTAATTTTTATTATTATAATGAAATTGCAATGCAATTTTCTTCAGATGCAAACACTTTTCCGACAAATCCCAGGGTATTGCTTAGCACATACAACTACACAGGCAATTACACATGGACAATTATTGCATGCTGGATTATTGCAAATTTCCGAGAAATTCTACGCAAATTGAAATATGTACATCTATGTATGTATGTATTTGTATGTATATATGTATTTATCTATGTATGCATGTATGTATCTATGTATGTATCTATGTATTTATCTATGTAATGTAATATTTTCAATTAATTAATTTAATTATTCTTACCTTCATGCTATTATCAATAAGTTGGGACAAATCGTCAGCGTACTCATTGGTGGAACCGTTTTGCAGATCGGCGATGTCGATATCGAATGCCTCGGTCTTTGATTTCATATATTTGAGATCATCGTAGTGTTCTCCAAAGAGCTGCATCTCCACCTCGTTGAGGGCGTTCATGAAGATTTGCAAGCGGTGCAGATTCAGTTTGCCATTGACGTTGATATTTCCGCCAAGTTGGGGATAGATTTTAATATACGTGTTGTAGAGCATTGGCAGGGCATTCGTGGAGATGTGCAGGCAGGGCAGATGCGGCACAAAATCATTGCCCACGAGGAAGCTCATGAGGACCCAATCATCGATTAGCTCGGCGATGTCCAATTTCTTTTGATCTGTTGACAACTCGCGGAACTCTAGTTCCAAATATTCCCTGAATAATCCCAGATGTAATAGAAAGAAGCGAGTCTCCTCGATGGAGGCGCGCTTCGTATTCCGTCCAAATTTCACCTCCTCGCGCAGCACAACGAAATGCAATTCGTGCGTGCATAAGCCGAGTATGATCAAGTCCGCATCCAGGCCATAGAGGCAGTGCCGGGTATTTGGATTAAAATCCGGTTGTGCTTTCATATACCGTATATAGTCCATAATTTTGTGCTCACCCTCGCCGGGTGTCTCCTGACCACTCAAAATGACCCGACAGTGTTGCCACAACACATCCGTGGAGATCTTTGTACGCAGAAAGGTGCGTAGGCCCGCCTGTAGGCGTTTCATAAACTCCGTGCCTGGCGTTATGCAGTTGCTATCGAAGCGGTCATGTTCCCGCTTCTCGCCACGGAGCATTGCCTTATGCTCAAGGACCTCCGCCTCGCGGGCCGAACGAAAGCGCCGACTCCGCTGTTGATTCATTTTGGCACGTGGTGCAACACCATCGACAGATAAAAAGAATAACTTTTGCGGTCTTATCAAATAGAATAGCTTATCGATATAATTGTATATATCCTGGAAGACTTGCGGCTCCTCCAAATGGAAATGTATATTGGCATCGTCCGGATGTGAGCAATTGTGTATAATACCATTCATGTCCAGATATAAATTATCAAATTCTGGCACCTATATCGATGTAAACAAATTTCATTATCAATTAATCAATCAATCAATCAATCAATCATAATAGTTTAAGGATCGGATCTCTATAAATATAAACACAAAACTCTCCCACGGGGTAAATAAACTTTGAGGCGCCTATCGCACGCACACACAGACACACACACATATATATATATGTATATGTATATATTGTATGTGCATATGTTTGCATACATATGCACACACAAACACACACACACACATTCGCAATTGCCAATTCTTAAAATTTTAAATTACATTGGAAACGAAGCGAGTTTTTTCAAAACAATTTTTTGGAGTTTTGTTTTTTTTATATATATATATATATATTTATATATGCATGTATGTATGTATGTATGTATGTATGTACATAGTTAATTTAACACAATTGCACATTGTTTATGTATTGCATTTATGGTTAAAGCTTTTGTAATTATTCTTGGAAATTTGACAAATAGGCATAAAACTCCATTGTGCATGCTACATACGCACACACACACACACACACACACACACACATGCGCGTTTATTAAATTTATTAATTATTTATTTTTATATTAACTTACGTTATGCTCACGAGCCAATTCGCTAAGGCATGGATAGCGTTCACTTATATATCGAAAAAACTTTGGTACACCCATTTTCTCTCTGTGTACTTATGTTTAGCACTTAAATATTTATATATAATATTTTTTTTTTAATATGTATATTTGCATATGTATACGTAATTCCGTTTTCGTCCTTGCTAGGTGTTTCACTACTTTATTCGAGAATACACTTCACAATCTCTCCTTTTATGTTTTCAGCACGAAATCTCCTAACTTGCTTGCTTGCCTGCCTGCCAAAAAATTAAGTGTGATATTTATGGGAACTGAGTAAAATACCTTTGAAAATACCAAAAGAAATACTAACAACAAGAATATACTGCAGCCGGTGAATATCTAGTAGGAAATCGTTACAAATATAAAAATTATACCATACATAAAAAACAACCATTTAAGAATATAATAAATACATACATATGTGCGCATTGTTTATATAAATTTAGTCCGAACGATAAACATGTTATTTGTAAATTTTGAACAAAAAAACCAATTATACAATACTATGAAATGTCATATTGTAGCCTGTTAAATTTTAAACAACTTGAATTCAAATGTTTTAAATAATAAGTGAAATAAAACGCCATATCAGTTAATGTGAATAATTTTACATTATAATTAAATAATTTCGTTAAAGCAATAAGCTAAATAATACCAAAAATACCAGATGCAGATGAATACCAGAAATGAACTAAATAATACCAAACAGCTGTTTTGTATTTATATTTGTGATGAAATTTCGTAGCATTTAGCTTACTGTCAACCACGTGAACAGCTGGCGATAAAAACATTTGTGAACGCGTTTGTTCCAAAATTTTACGTAATTTCTTTGGATTCGTGATTTATTGTCATTTAACGGGCGCCGAACAGAATTTAATAATATATTAAAAATGTCGCTGATACGTCAGGCATTGTGCCGTGCTGTGCCCACAATGCAGATGTAAGTGCTGCAAGTTAATAGAAATTAAAAATAAAAAAATGCGTAACTTAATTACAAATCAATTTGTCAAATAGCACTGCCCGCTGGGCATCGTCGCAAGACGTCACGCCTATTGATCCAAATACGGCACTTGCACGTCCTGAGGAGCTCGAGCAGCGTAATAAGCTAACGGGCAAAATAACGGTGCCCACTGCTGTCAATCTCAGCCCCATATCCGGCATCCCCGAGGAGCAGATCAAGGAACGTCGCATCCGCATCCATATACCGCCAAAGAATGCCATGCAAAGCGGCACCGATAACCTTAACACTTGGCAAATTGAGTTCGACAACCGCGAACGCTGGGAGAATCCTCTAATGGGCTGGTCTTCCACGTAAGTACCTTATATTGTATATATTTATATTATACAGTTGTGCTGAGTTATCCTTGGCCTTGGGAGGAATACTATTTCACTAGGATATATTGTACATACATACATATACAGTTATACGATTCAAACTAATCTCGATGGGAATGTGTTTTATTTAATTTAATTCCCCTTTTTTTTTCTTTTTCTCTCTTGCAGCGGTGATCCCTTGTCCAATTTGAACGTACAATTCGGCACCAAGGAGGAGGCCATCACCTATTGTGAACGCAACGGCTGGCGCTGGTACATCGATGGTGAGCTGAAGGCCAAGAAGGAGCGTGTGAAGAATTATGGTTCCAATTTTGTCTGGAATAAGCGCACTCGCGTCTCCACCAAGTGAATTGAGTGGCAGAACAGGCGATAAATGAAAAACCATTCAAATAAGAAAAGAAATATTTCGCGTTATATTTAAATAAAAAGAAATAGCAATTTTTTTGTTCTCGCTTAAATTAAAACTGAATATTATGTACATAGTATAAAATATTTGGAGAGTCCATAATGTTGGTGTTTTTTTTTTGTTTTCATTATTTTTTATTAACTTATTTTTTCTGTAAGAAGTATTACGTATCGTGCTGCAATTGCACTTACGTTTTCAGTTACAATTACGTTACAACGTTAAGATATTAATATATTTTTTTGTTGCTGCGACGCGTCGCGATGGTCCATGGCTAACGTTTTCTACTTAAGCTACGACTACGCTTACGTTTTTTACTGTGACTTTCTTTACGCTTTTCTTTTCTTTTACGGTTCAGGCTAGGGCTTCGATTACGACTACGACAGCGCTGCCGCGTTCTGCTACTGCTGCGCTTACGTTTCATGCTGCGATGCTTTTCTCTGCTGCGACTGCGTCGTCGTGTTCTATTACGACTGCGACTGCGACTGCGCTGTCGTGTTTTGCTGGCACTGCGCTGTCGTGATCTGCTGCGACTGCGTTGTCGTGATCTGCTGCGACTGCGTTGTATGCGGGAAAGCATTTTCCTATCGCGGCCTTTACTGCGACTGCGACGTCGATATGATTGTGGCAGAGTTTGGCTTTGGACTTCACGCTGCTTGCGCATCTGCTGCTGTTGCTTCTGCTGCGCTTGTTGCTGCTGCTGCAGTTGTTCCTGCTGCTGCTGCTGTAGTTGTTGCTGCTGCTGGAGCTCATTTTCCTGTTGCAGCGCCTGCATTTGCAATTCTACCAGGTGCTGCATTTCCTCGCGCAGAGTCGGTTTACTCTTGCGATGACGTCGCTGCTTCTTGTGAGCCCTCTTGTTTACTGCCACCAGCTCAGCGAAGCTGGCGCTCTGTTCGAATTGCTGACTCTGCGCTGGCGTCGTTTGAATAACATATTCATAAATCTGCAGTCGCTGCGACGCGCTCAAGTTTAACTGCAGCTGGCAATTGTCGCCTAATAAGCGCTGCAGCAGCTCGGCGTCTATTTTCACGCTGTTATCCTTGTTGACTGCGCAGCTTTGCGGATATTCTTCCGCGCAGTCAATAGCATCGCTGGAGACCGGCCGGTGCAGCTGCAAAGTATATAAATAATTAAATGAAGAGCGTCTTTTTAAACGGTTTACACTTGCCTGGAGCACGCCCTGCTCCGTCCAGTGTAGACGCTGCAATATCTGCTGCAAGCGCATCCGGCTGCGCTGTACATAAAGACGCAGTGTATCCTGCGGAACGGAGTTCGCTTCTTCCATCACAGTTGTTTGGTTCGTGTAATTAATAAATAATTACTGCAATTATTTTCTGGTAAATACCTGCCCATAATTAAATTAACTGTTTCAAAAATTGCTAACAAAACCATAATTTGGTATTTTATTGCTATGGCAAAACGGTATCACTGAAAAATATTAGCAAAGCAACACAAAACAGAAAGAAATTTGTGAGACGTTGACAAATTATGATGCATATTTTTACATTGGAATTTAATTAAAATATCAAATATAATTACAAAACTAATAGAATAACTATGAAAAATCTCAACTCCAAAAAAGCACTGTGAATGCCATTATCACACATGCAGCACCGACCCAAGGCGATTTGCGTTCACCAATGCGCGCCAGTTTCCAAAAAGTGCCCAATAATCTATTTAAAATATATTTATGATATGTATATATATTGATCCTTGGTAGAATTATGTTATTTTATAAGATTTACCCGGTTTTATTACGATCAATGATACTTGGAAATAAAGAACGTAAATATGCACAAGTGCATATTAATAACAATATCACCGACAGCAAGCTTTGAAAATTGAACAACGCACTCTGTGATCAAATAAAATACAAAAGAAAACAGTTTTTATTTGTTTTAAAGAAAGAAACGTATTAACGTTACCATTTTTATGCTTATAAACAATGACGTGCCGTATCCAGTGTGGTCGAATTTAATATATTTATTTATGACAAATATTTTGTATGCACGCAGCCAACTTCATGTAAAAGAAATCGCTTGAAAATGAATGTTATCGCAATCAAATAGACAACTTATCGATATTTATAGTCATCCCTATTTCGACTTCTCTAGTACGCTGCGGGAACTTTTAGTTTTTTTGTGCGCTCTAATACCATATATTCCTTTTTTTTGTCGTAATTGTAATATGATCGTTTTGTTGTAAAAACTTGTCGAATTCTTGTCTGAGTTAAGATTTTGAAGTAATTTGTGCGGTTTGAACGTGAAACGACTTGCAATTATATATATTTCTGTATGTATATATATATTCTACATTGCGTCAAATAAGTAAAGAAAACGAAAAAAAAAACTTTTTTACTTTTCTCTCACATTCTCTGCCTTTCTCACTGTCAGTCTCCTACAATGCTGTGCGTGCGTGCGTGTGTGTGTGTGCGTTGCACATAGCGCAGCGTTTCATTTGAACTTTAAATACAAATACAAATAGGAGAAATATTGTGTAGCAGGGAAATTAAGCAACTTTAAAGTACGTTAAAGTTTCTTAATGAATAAGTAAATTAGCTAAATTTATACATTAATATAATAAGTGTCTTTTTTTTCATTTTTCTTTTCATCTGTGCCTCATTGCACTTCGTTGCAAAAAAATACTAAAAAAAAAAATACAAAAAAATACTTATGTACTTTTCGGTACTATAGTAAAAATATATAAATACATATATATTTATTTGTATGTGTGTATAAATACATGCTAATGAGCATGTGTGCGTGCGTGTAGCTACGCGTTGCGTTGCGTTTTTTTTTTTTTTTGTATATTTTCTTTTGGAATTCTAGCCGCTAAAGCGCTTTGTGTTTTGTGCGTGTGTGCGTGTTTATATATGTGTGCCCAACAATAATACATACAACGAAACCTCTGCTCATGTTGACACTTTTGCGGACTCTGGTTGCAATTGCATAGCGGTAAGTCTAGTAAAAGCAAATTATTTATAATAACGTCAAATTACTAAAGTTTAAGTTTACATATACATAGATGTTTATAGGTACATATATGCATATATGTATGTACATAAAGTATGTGAACATGTCTAAACATGTATGCATTGATGTTTTTGCATATGCAATATGTATGTATGTATTTGCATCACGCACATTTTGCTATGTGTGCATATTTCTACATACATATTTATATATAAGCGTTCACACATGTGCACTTGTATTGGTTATTGCGGCGCCCACTGTTAATGATGTTGCCACTTTTATTTAACAGCACAATACAGTCACACAATTAGTCGCATGCGAATGCTGTGCTAAGAAGGAATAGTAAACAAAATTCCTAGAACTGTGCGTTTCAGTAAAAAAAAATTTGTATACTTATAAACAAGGATGCAAGTACTAGAGCGGGACGCAAATTTAAATAACAGAACTAAAGTGAAATTTTAAAACTAAATATAAATAAAAAAACAAATTTGAAAACTGTGTTCATATAATAAAATAAGAAATTCTTATCTTATTGCAACAAAACAGTCTATACCTAATAAGTAGAAAATTTGAAAAAAAAGAACATTTTCTATTGTTAGGTATATGCAACGGTACATATGTATAATAAAATAAATATTTTTCATATACATATGTAGTACCATTTGAACTTGGCAGTCGCTTCTAGAAGTATGGCAATATTTATAATTTTTTTTTTCATGAACGAAATAAAGAAGAAGAGGCACACAACCATTGGCGGCACTTTTTTGTGTCTGTGTTGTTGCTGTTGTGTCTCTGCTTCTTCTTATTCTCTTTGGCTCTCTTCTTCTTGCTGGTTGTCGAGTTGTATTGAATCTTGATATCTTTGCATCGGAAGACTAAAAAAAAGAATTAATAGCCAAAAAGCAACAGAAGCAGCAGCACGTTAGTGCAATTGCAATAAAACAAAGCGATAATAAAAACTTTTACAACTATTAATTGCTAAATCATAATAAAAGTCACTACATTCAGTTAATTCATATAAATTTTATAAAAGTGCAAAACGTAACAAACTAAAAAAAAAAATTCTTTTATATTTTGTCATTTGTGAGCCTCTGTGTGTGTTGTGTGTGTGTGCGTGTTTGACACCAGAGAGCGAGAGAGCGCTTTTTTTTTTGACACAACAGAGCAAGCATTTGCAAAGGGGCTCAACTAAAAGAGAAAAAGGTAAGAGTTGCATACAAAAAGTTTGCTTGATTTTGCTTCTTATTTTGTTATTGCAAGTACATTTGTACATACATATATATGTAAATGTATGTACACATATAAACTTATATACGAACACATAAATATAACACATTTTATGCAATTAATTTATACATAGAACGAGCTTTTTATTTTTTGATAAAAATTTATATTTTTCATCGCTGTATATATTTTATTTTTTTGCATTATTATTTCTTTGTACTGGCGGCTTTGGTTCTTAAACTTATTTGTTTTTAACTTATTTACATATAAATATTGTAATACGTTTATTTTTTTAATTCATAAAATATAATTTTACGCAATTTTTATTGGCATTTTTTCTTTTATTATTATTTTTGACATTTTCTTTTGTGCCACGCTCTCCTTGTTTGTATGTATTTGTCGTATTTTTTCTTCTTCTCTTTGTGTATTTTGCTCTTTCACGCACGCATACACGTGTAACATATTTATATGTATGTAAATGTGTGTGTGTGTGTGTGTGTGTGTGAATGTTTACATATGGGAGCTTTGGCTGTATGTATTTCGGCGCGCTGTTAACTTAACATAAACGAACGCTGTAAACTGAGTCGAGTCAACGTCAACTTTTACCATAATAGAAACCAGTTTTGTTTACACTTTATTTGATTTGTTTATATCTTTGTTTTCTTTTTTTTTCCCCTGTTTGTTTTTGTTTTAATCAGCATTTAGCGAAATTCATAAACCGGTGCCAGGGCGTAACTGTCGAGGAGGAGGTTTCTGGTTTCATTCAAATAATAAATTGATTGCGTTTATTCAAAACCAAAATCACAAAAAAAAAGCAAAACAAAATTAGATATGAGCGCTTATTGTGTTTTAATTGCATATGTACATTTTTGTATATTTATTAATAATGAACATATGTATATATGTGCAACTCAATAAGAATATATACCACATGCAAATGTTACATTGCCTTAAATAAAATTTAATAATTCATTTTTGAAAAAAGGAGGGTACATTTATATTTTAGTTTAACGACGCTTTTTTAATATGCAAGAGTTGGCTCTACTTTGACTTTGTAAAATTATTCAGTCTAGATTTTTTTTTTCTGTTCTAATATTATACATTATATATATATATATATATATAATCATGTTATGTAAACGTACCCACGTTCTTTAAATCAGAAAAAATGCCGGCAAAGGAGGAACGAAAGGCTATAAGTTTGGATTCGATTTTATTGTTGGTTTGAATAAAAAAAGGCAATACAAAATATTGTATTAATTGAAAGGATAAAGCTAATTTTTTTACATTTATTAAGTAAAATCAAAATAGAATGATAATAACATATAAAAATAAATATGTAATATAAAAAATGTAATTAGATTACTAATATAAAATCAAAATAAATCGAAGTAATATCTTAAAGTAACTAGTATATAAATAGGTATGTGTATGTACATACATATTTGATCCAAGTGATTCTTAAAAATAGTAGGCTTAACTAAAATTTTAAAACGTTTTTTTTTTTGTATAGAACCGAGACGGCGAATTTGCAAGATTTATCTTCCTCTTTTTTTTATAGTTTGTATCTGAATTCGCTCTATTTTTTGTATACTGTTTGGGCGATTTTCGACCGCGTTACTTGGGAATAAAAACAAAAGAGGGGAAAAGCAAAAAAAAATATAAAATTAGTATTTGCATAAAATTGTATTCATTTAAAATTGACAAAGAAAGTGAAAATTTTAATCAATAACTATTATTATTATTTTTATTCTATTGTATTTCTACGTCTCCCACAAGCGGACCCAAGAATCATTGTGGCAATCGTGTTCGTTCACTAACGGTAGGCTTCACTGTACGTATACGCAATCAAAATTGTTTATCAAATGCGATTTTGATTGCTCGCAGTGACGTTTTTACGTATTTATGTATGTTTAAGTATGCACATACAATCATACGTAGAGGTGTATGTACTACTTCTGTGCTATATGCGAAATGAAGAGATTGTAAAGCCATAGCGAGGTGTGCTCGAAACTTTGTTTTGTCTTGTTCACTGCTCAACAACTATTGTTTTTTTGTTTTTTTTTTGTAATGTGAAAATATTGTCGAGTCATCAAGGCTAATAAATACTTTTGGGAATGAGATATCCTCGTACAAATAAATTGATTTTGTTTTGTTTTGTTTTTTATTTATTGACTTTCTGCATACAAATGCACGCACACACACATTCTCATGCATATATCTACGTACATGTTCACTTATGCTTATGTGTGTGTGTGTGTGTGCTTAAACAGCATTCTAGAACAGTAAAAAACAGTCGGAACATTAAAGACGTTATTTTGGTAGAACGCGCGTAGACAAGCTTTAAGCTTTTTCTATAATTTTTTTTGTTTGTTATTATTGTTATTAGCTTGTGTCGCAACTTATTTTAAGTCGTTTTTTTTTTCTTAAAATAACATTTCATTATCACGTTGGGCAATTTGGCAAACATTTAAGATGCATAAAAACACAGCTGCAAAAAATGATAACAGAAAGTATTTAAAAAAAATATGCATGTGTATGTATTAAAAATAATATTAAAAACAAAAACAAATATGTACATAAAATTATATATAAGTGATTACAAATTAAAATTGCGTATTTCCCTTTGCTTATTGTTTTTTTTTATTTTTATTTTTATTTATTTTTTTTGTTATTTGCTGTTGTCATTTTCTATATAATCGTCATTCTTCACTTCTCCCGTCTCTGTCTGTCTTAACCGTCATCACATTTGACTAAAATAGATGAGGGAAGCATTTGTTATTGTTCTTGTTGTCGTTGTTGTTGGTGTTAAAATTTGCTAATTAAATTAGAAAATGAATAAACTTTGTTTTAACAACAATACATACATGCATACACATACATATGTACGTTTGTGCACACACATATATATGTACATATATTATAGAAATTCGCATTATCACATGCATATGTATAATCTGTATATGTATGTATTTGTATTTGTAATTGCAATTGGAATTGTTTTTTATTTATTTTTATTTTTTTTTTCCATCACGCGTTGAGCGCCAATTCTTATCGTACTTATAACGGTAATGACGCAGCGCTGTCAGCGCGCGCGCTACCGTTCCCATAATCCACGCAATGCGCTGTCTTATTATGATGTCGCATATCAGCTCTATTGCACCAGTTTAATCTAGCCTTTTTATAGCTAGATTTACGCGCAATTCACTAGTCAACTCAAAAAAGCCGTATTTTATTTTATATTTCTTATTTATATAGATCCAGCTTATAATATAAACCAGCGGTATGAAGTAAACGAATAAATTATTATCAAAGGTTTTAATCCATGAAATCGTTTAAAGTTTAAGTACGAATTCTACAATATTTCTGATCAGAATTTATACATTGACTGGACACAGACCTCGCCCTATCTTTGTATTCACAACATTTGTGAATTCATTGTTGATTACATAAATCAGTTAAAATATTTTCTAAAGTTGGCTAATTAGTTGAATATTGTTGAGATACACTGGATTTGCACACGTAATTGTGTAATGTTCTCACGGTTGACGAGAAAGTAGCCAAATTGGCAACACTGTTTGAGAGTCGTCGCGTCACTCGCGCAGCTGCTGCCGCTAGCGTCGCTGTCGACAGCGATCGTTCGCGTGCCGTTTTACTTTTTGTTGCTTTGCTTTTTGCCTCATTCTTATTTTGACAAGCGACGTGTGCGGAACGCATTGAGCGCGACGGCGATCTGATCAGATTTTGTTATTTTATTCCTTTTTTTTTTGTTATTACTTTCGTTTACCTTTTCGTACGTAACGCGGATCAAAAACGAATAATACTGGCAAACACAAATACATTTAAATAATAAAACATACTGACGGTGGCTATGTCTATGTGTGTTAAGATCTCTATTTACGTCTTTTCGCTCTCGTCTTTTGTGTGTGTGTATTAGTGTATTGCAATTGCTTGCAAAAACGATAACGATAGAAAAGAATAAAACAAAAAAAAAATTATAAAAAGCAACAAAACGAACAAAAAAAAAACAACGTTCATATCAATTTCTTGTGCATTAAGCGCGTGTTTCTTGCATTCTGCTAGTAAGAAGAAAATAAGAAAAAAAAAAGAAAAGAAAAGAAAAACGAAAAATGGCTCAGTGCTGTGAGAAGACACCAGCAACAGCAGCGACCGCAAAAATGTCCTCACATTTTGTCAGCGTTGCCAGACAAACGATGCCGGCGACTACATTATTATGTATGTATTTGGACACCCTGTATCTAGCAATATAGACAGACACTCGCCTCGCATACATACATACATATCATTTACATATACAGTGCACGCTCGATAGAATGCAAACGTAAAATGCAAAAAAAAAGCAAAACATTTCCATTGATATACATAATTCAAATAAAATAAAATTCCAGAAATACACAAAGGGCGTAAATGCCTATGAATAATTTTGCTCTATCGGGTGTGACCTGTACGTGTGCATATACATGAACTTGCACTTGCACTTGCACTTGAGCTTTGGTATTATTATTGTTGTAGTTGTAGTTGTAGTTGTTGTACATAAGCGAAAAGGGAGGGAATCGACAGTTGACAATGTCGCACAATGTGCTTCTTCTTTTGCCTCTTTTTTTTTTAATATGTACGTGTATGCATGACACGCATTTGTTGAAGAGTTTAATGACTTTTTTTTAATATAAATTTACATGCAGCTTATTTAATTGAGATTTTACCTATTGATTTACTAGAAATGAGATCAACCTTAACCCTTATGTGTGCATGCATATGCATGTACAGTGGAGCGTTAACATATTTGATGCAGGCAAAATAACAAATAGTTTTTTGATTTAATTCACCGATAAAATAACTTACATTTTTATTTTTAATTATTACATGTATTATTAAATTGTAACTTTGAAAATACATTTTTTTGTTTTGTTTTGATTTTACAAGTGTCGTGCAGTCATGTGTATATGCACACATATTTGTCATGTTTCCAACTATTTATTATTATTATTTTATTGTCTTTTTTATGGGTTGAAGTACATTACAATGCATTGGGTGATGTTATTGTCGTTGTTTTTGTTTTTGTTATTGTTATTGTTTTTGTTGGGAATGTATCATAAGCTGTTTACGCATCATCGCCAACAACAAAACAAAATATAACAGCAGCATTCATACACGGACTTTTATTTCGTTATTATTATATTTTTTTTAAAATTGTTTTTCCTTTTTTTTTTTTGTGTGTGCTTTTGTTTACATTTTTCGAATACATTAGAATAGTTTAGCTATTTTTGTGAATTTCCGCCTTCTCAAACTTGTTTTTTTTTTGTTGTTGTTGTTTTTTGTTTTGCTTTCTATGTTGTTTGTTCTGGTTTCTTAGTTTTTAGCAGTTTGCTGAGAATTTCTATTCTAAGTGTATGTACACATGTACTTTCTTTCTCACAAATTCTCTATTCAGTTTTCATTGTGCGAAATTTAAGATTTGTTCATCAAATTAGTTATAAAAATATTCTCGACCTTGGGCTTTTCATTTCAGTGTTTGTGATTTTGATAAATTATCTATGATAAGTTTGTTGTACGTTTTTTTGAAAATTAAACAATTGTTTTGTTGATTGGGCTATTGTGCTATAATTTTCATTTTACTTTTTTTTTGGTCAGCTCATATGATATTTGCGCAAATTATTGGGTGAAAGTTTATCTACCTTCACTTTTGTACTCTATTTTTTCCGGTTCTACTCTTTCGCTCTGCAGACAATGAAAGAGAAAGAGAGAGACAGAGAGAGAGAGAGCTCAAAGCAAATCATTCTCTCAATCGGTAAGCCATGCTTTTGCAATAATTTTAATGAGAATCCCAGTTTGAGGAATGTCGTTTGTGAGACGGAGACGAAGGCGCAGATAGGGTAAGAGATAGAAATAGAGATAGAGATAGAGATAGAAATAGATTATGAAGCATTTGACACGTTTTATGACTTGAGCTTTAGAGCTTTAAGCCACAAATAAAATATTGAAACGTAATAAATGTAATGTGAATAATTGTATTGTATTGTATGTACTTATGGATGGCATTATATTGACATATCTGTGAAATGATTTCAAGTTGAAGGCGCAAATAATACAAATGTCATTATCAAGATCTGTCTGTATATGCATATTGTATGTAAATACATAATAGATTTGTTAATATTTATAGCAAATAAAGCAAAGCAATACTAACAGTATATAGTATATGTATATATACATATGTATGTACATTATTTCTTACATATAAACACACAAAGACGTGTGTATGATGATGGCTAATCATCATTAAACATCTTTGAGTTCATCACTTTGCTAACTAGCAAAAAAAAAAAAAAACGGCTACAGTGAAACGTCGATATATTACAAACATTGCAGTTAATAGAAAGAGAATATTTACTTAACATCATAAACTGTTTGATTCTATTTAACGAGCATTTACTGTACCGCAGGGAATCGCGATTTAAAAATGAACTTGCACTAAACATGTGATTCATATTTTTACACGAGTACAAATACATATGCAAATAAATGCATCACTATACATACACATACAATGGCATTTGTAGGTTAGTTCATTAGAAATCTGATAAGAAAATTAAAATTAATTTAAATAAATTTCCTATTGTTGTAATTACAATTACAACGTATTTTGATACACTTCCGTTTCAAATTATTGCGAAATGTTTACAACCGTATATTCCCATTCAAGATCAGTAGATAAGAATATATATATGTATATATCGTATACCCATCAAGTCGGCTTTTTCATAGTTTAATTGTATAATAACTTTAAAACTTTGCATTTATATTTTGAGTACATTTTTTGTGTACAATTCAATTAATTGCACGGCTATTTAGTACAGGGTATATTTAAGTCTAGCCATTTGAAAGACATGAAACCAATTTGTTTCTAATGAATGCTATTATTTATTATGTATCTATAGTATAGTAATATCCAATGTGATTTGCAGTGCAAAATTGTTAGTGATAGTGAAAGCGTATGAACTACTTGTACCAAATAAACAAAATTTATTATTAGCTCAAGTTTGTTTTTGTTTTTTTGTTTTTTGTTTTTATTCTTTCAAATGTTTGCCAAAGATAACAAAAAAAGATTAAACAGCTCCACGAGTAAATTGCCGTCTAATAATTTTCTTAAATATCATAACAACGATTACTGACAATCGTTAAACTTATTATATAAGTTTACTTACACATACATACATGTATATGTATATATTTAAGCATACATATATATATTTGTTTTCTTTGCTTTGCTTTGTTTTGTTTTGTTAAGTTTTGCATTTCCATAACCATTATTTTACATTATTCTTTACTGTCGTCTTATCTTCCTTTCACTTGCACTATTCATTCATGTCAACAATGAATGATTCAATTGCTTGTTCGTACATCAAAACATTTATGTGAACAATATATTGTATAAACATATATATATATATATCTTTATCTATATATGTGAATTGTGTATCTACATAATGGACACATGTATGATAATGTTTTGTGATAAGCGAGAGTTTAGCGATATTTTTGCTTGTTTCTTATCAGCCATGCTATTCACTTCGGTTTTTTTTTTTTGTTTTTTATTTAGGCATTTATGCAAAAACAATTGAAAAGGAAACGATTATTTACGACACACCGTTGCGTATATACACTTTGCATTTAAGGGGTTTAATATATATTTTTTTATATATTACTTTGGCATTGTTTGAAAATAAATCAATCTTAAGTTTTTAATCAAATTTCATCTGAATTTGATCATGATATATAGAATTTAATCTAGTGATCAAACATGATTTATATATATTCTCTCTTTTTGGCATATTTCCTGACAAAATTTGAACACATTCTGTAAGGGTATTTTAACGAATAACTAGGGGTTAATGCTCTTTGGCAACAAAATAAAATAAAATAAAATAGTATAAATATTAATATTAAGCACGAGCAATACTAAATTATATTATCAGTCGGATCTAATCATATTCAAATACAATAGTTTGTAATTATCGAATTGATAAACATTTTGTTGACAATCGAATAAATCAACCCTGATTGCTGTTGTTCACACACTGGACACGCGTTAACTGGGTGATCTCTTTCAAAAATGAAAATGAAAATGAAAATAAATTGAAATACGAATGCATTATATTAGATCAAATAATGAGCAATGATAGCGAAATAATACTCGATGATCGATTGAGAATAAAAAAAAAGACAAACAACAAGATTAATTCATTCATTCACAAAAAAAAAATATAAATTATATAATGTAAAAACTCTTCAATTTCGTAGGTTTTCTTTTTTTTTATCAGAAGTGCATAAATTGTGTCAAATAATAATCAAAACAAATAAATTGTTAATATAAATTTACTATTTACATATATGTATAAACAAATATATATATATGTGTATATGTGCAATTGTTGAGCACAGTGTGACGAAAATAATAAGAGATGATTGTAAAACATTTTAATATTCATAATTAATAAAATTATATTGTACTTTATTTTGCATAAATAATTAAATTAAAATATTTTATGATTTTATTGTTTATTGTTATTATAACAAGATATTATTGTTTATTGTTATTATAACTAGATAGATATTGAAATAAAAGTAAAAAAAAAAGTATTATAGAAATGATTAAAAAAAAAGGGAGAGAAAAGCTTGTGGACTTTGCTTTTTGAACAGCTGATCGATTAGCTGCCAGTATTGATTGCACTATGTTGTTGTCTCTTTCTCTCTATGGTCGGCCACAGTTCAAGATCGTTAAAAATGACGCACTTATAATAGAATAGAAAAGAAATGAAATGTGTGAAGCTTTTTTAATCGTACTTGCAAACAGTTTGGCTAGACAAAGACAAACACAAATTGCACTGTATGCAACTGTGAACTAGTTCACACACACGCGCACACACTAGCACACAATTGAATGAATTGCAGCTGCAAAAGCTCTTAAAAGCTGCACGCAAGTTATCTCTGTCTTTCCTAAGGCGTTGCCAAATCTTACCAAAGTGAGCGAAATATGGAATACTATAATAAAAAACTAAAAATAAAAAAAAATATGGCACTCTGTAAACATTTAAAATGGGTATTTTGAAATTGTACAAAACGTATGTAAATAAAAAGTAAAAAAAAAAAAATATAAACATTCATATTTATTAAATATATTTATGCACATATGTGTTCAAATTTGTCAGTGCATTACAAAGATAAATACAAATTTCAAATTATTTAGACCCTGAAAACTGAAAATTTAGAATAGGGTGTCCCTTTGTCGAGTTCGCTGCACAGAAGTGCTATTACTTGTTTTTTTGACCTCTGTTACCGGCAATTTACAGTTACAGCGTCGCTGCCTCGGCAGCAGTCTGATAATTTTTTTCTTTTTGTGTTAAAAAAATTTAATAAATAAAAAAACAACTGTTTAGTATTAGCGCATTGAGCGTTGTGTCAGGCTGCGTTTATTTTATTATTTTCCATTGTTTCTGTTCCTTTCCTTTTGTTTTCTTTGCTTTGCTTTGCTTTCATTTTAAATTCAATTAAAAATTGCAAATTCGAGCACAGGTAATTACAATTTGCACACATATACAATAAAACATACACATGCATATATATAAATAGATTGATAAATATGTATGTATGTACATAACACTCAATTACTGCACACATGCATAATGACATTTAATTGACAGTACGTCTGATAAGTAATTGTTTATTTCAGTTTTATTAACACAATTATTCAACTTGACGTTTACAAGTAATGTTAATTACAGTATAATTTAAATTAAGTAGAAAGTTTTTTTTTTTATTTTTTCTTTTGATTTATTATAACATTTATTCATTTTTTGTTTGTGCAGACACACAGTTCAATAATAATAATAATAAAAATCAACACGCCAAAGACAGCTGATCGGTGGCCATTCATATGCGAATTGAATATATGTATGTGTGTACATACATACAAATACAGATGTATACACATTTAGATAATCATATATTTGTGTGCGTGCGTGTGATAACACATGCCATTATTTTGATATTTAGACTGTCTGGCAGCACTGACCTTGACAGAGTGCACTGTTGTTGCTTTCTGCTGCCTCCTCACTGCCGCCGCACTGTTAGGTCTATTGCTCGGCATTGGCCTTACTTTATCAGCCGCACACATGCACACACACACACACACACATATTCGCATTTGCATGCATGTGCATGTTCATGTCCGTAGGAAAATTTCTTTAGTGCCTGATAATAATTTGTTTTAAATATAAAAACAAACAAACTAAAGACAAGAAACAATTTGTTCCATGTGCATTGTATTCAGTTTTAGTTTTTTTTTTTTTTCAATGAGAATTGTTTAATTAATTTAGCAACAAATAGTATTTTTGCCGCCTACGCATGCACAAAGAAGAAGCATATATATATACCATAGAACTGTATATTAAATTTCGTTAATCGATCTTAATTACAACCAGGGCTGAACTATCGATAACTATAAAAGCTAGTGCAGCATTCACATACGCACGCACACATACATCACCACACACCAGCTGTTTTCATATAGTTTTTTCTTTTTCTTATTTTTTTTTTTTGCTATTCTTTTGGCTTTTTCTTTTAACGCCACCTACGCCTACGCATATTCCGTTTTGTCTTTTTCATTTTGGTATTTATTTCCTTTTGGTATTTTTGTATTATTTTTTTGTTTTTTGCTTGGTTTTGGCTTCATTACGTTTCGTTGCTGCGTTTCGCTTGGACACGACGCTAGTTTTATTTATTTATCTCTGTTGTTTTGTTTTTTGTTCTTCCTTTCATTTCAAGTGCAAAAGGGTCAAATATATGTAAAAAATTTGTTAATTTCTTAAATATGCATATATAACAATATATATATATACCATATACCATACATATATACAATACAATACCAATACGTTTGTATATTTTTCATATATGTATGTATGTGTATATGTGTATGTAATTTATCTAGTTAATTTTGTGATTTTCTAACTCTTATTTTTTGGGTGTTTTCATTTATTCATTCATTTATTTATTTATTTTTATTTTTTTCGTTTGTTAACGCTTTTGTAAAAAACCAAAAAAAACAACAACAACGTATTTATTTATAATAAATAATACACATTCGCATATTTATGAATAATATTGTTGAACCGTTTCATGTGTTAACAACAACCACAACTACAACTACAACTACAACAACATCAAATGCATCATCAAATTTATGTAAAACAACAACAACTAAAACAAATACTCGACTAATTTCATGTCTTGCAACACAACAACAACAACAACAACAACAAACTGTAGCAGCTACAACAGCAGATGCAACAGCAACAGAAGCAACTGCAACAAATTCAACAACTTATATAGAAACCGACCAGAAGAGGAACAACAACAACAACAACAACAACAGTTGCAGCGACAACAACAACAACAATAACAACAGCGACAAGAACAAAACTCTGGGCACAGCGGCAACAACAACAGCAACAACACCAGCAGAAGCAGCTACAACAACAACAGCCACAACAACAGTTTTGCCATCATTAGAAACGTCGCCCTCCAGCTCCCCCACTTCATCCAATAACCAGTCCAAGACCCTAGAGCATCCTGCACGTGCACGTCAACCACATAATCGTACGGTAAAATTTTTACCATCAAGTTCTAGCGAAATTTTATGCAGCTGCTGCAATTATCCAAGGGATAATATTGAGGAGCAGCAGCAACTGGACGCGATTGCCGCTGCATCAGCTGTTTTGGCCAAACATCGTGGACGCTCCGTTACGGTCCATAGCATCATGGATATGCCCTATAACACCTCGCCGTCGTTGCGCGTGCGCACCACCTCATTGAATCAGCTGAAGAAGACGGCAGATTTAACAATTGAGAATGAATTGCACGTCTGTCCATCGGTTATGTCAGAGGAGCTGCGCAAGCTATTGCCACCGACATCGGAAACGGTGATGACCAAACCATTTCCGATCCGTGGCGAACGGACAATAGCCGATTGTACGACACCGCATGTTATAGCGATGGTCGGCCTACCGGCACGTGGTAAAACGTTTATATCAAAGAAATTGTCACGGTATTTGAATTGGATCGGGATTGCGACACGTGTATTCAATTTGGGAGAGTATCGCCGGCATGCGACAACCGCATACAAGTCACATGAATTCTTTCGAGCCGACAATGAGGAGGCAATGGCCATACGGAATCGTTGCGCAAATCAAGCACTCCATGATTCATGTGAATGGCTATTGAGCGGTCTGGGCAGCATTGCCGTATTCGATGCCACCAACTCGACGCACGATCGTCGTCAATTGATCTATGATATTGTTGTGAAGCAGCATGGCTTTCGTTTATTCTTTGTTGAATCCATATGCGATGATCCGCAAATCATTGAGCAAAACATACTGGAGGTAAAGGTCAGCTCACCCGATTATGTCAACATGAATACGGAACTTGTTGTCCGTGACTTTTTGCAACGCATCGAACACTATGAGGAGCGCTATCAGCCAATTGATGAAGTTACCGAGGCGCATTTAAGCTTCATGAAAGTCTACAATGCCGGCAAGAAGGTTGTCGTCTATAACAATGAGGGACATGTCGAATCCCGCATTGTATATTATCTAATGAATATACACATTACGCCACGCACCATCTATTTGACCCGTCACGGCGAGAGCGAGCACAATTTGAGCGGCCTAATTGGCGGTGATTCGAATTTGAGTGCCCGTGGCCATCAATATGGTCGTGCTCTGTCCTCGTTTATAGCGCAGCAGAAGATCGATGGATTACGCGTTTGGACATCGTGGATGAAGCGTGCAATACAAACGGTTGCCGATGTCAAAGCGCCACAGGAACGTTGGAAGGCGCTCAATGAGATCGATGCCGGACACTGTGAGGAGATGACATACGAGCAGATCAAGGAGCGCTTTCCGGAAGAGTTCAAGGCACGCGATGTTAACAAGTTTGCGTATCGGTATCCGCGCGGTGAAAGCTATGAGGATTTGGTTGCACGCCTTGAGCCGGTCATCATGGAGCTTGAACGTCAGGGCAATGTCCTGGTCGTCTCCCATCAGGCGGTGCTACGGTGTTTGTTTGCCTATTTCTTGGATAAATCGGCCGATGAGCTACCCTATCTATATGTGCCATTGCATACGGTCATCAAATTGACACCTGTTGCCTATGGTTGCAAAGTGGAGCACATCAAGTTGCCCATCGATGCGGTCGATACGCATCGGCCCAAACCAAAGATACCAGGCGATGTCAGTGAGCCGGGCCTAGATGGCCTCAGCGGTGAGCTGGTTGCGCCCGATGGCGTCGGCAAGGTGCTCATTGTGGGCGATGATGTTGCTGTGGCAACATCCACAAATGGCAATGGCAATGGCAATGGCAACGGTAATGGCGGCCAATGACAATATCATTTGATGAAAACGATTATCAAGTCCAAGACATTATAAAGCCAACAACAACAATAATAATAATAACAACAATAATATTCTAACATGCCACAAGCCAACACAATCCCTTACCACCCACCCACCCACACGCCCAACCCAATCCCCCCGATCCGATCCAGGCTCAAAATTCCCAATCCAAAAAAAAAACAAATGAAAAAGGAAACTCAAACTGGATGCAAAATAAAAGGAAGAAGAAGAAAGTAATTATCAATTTGAGCGCTGGCGCTTTATGCCTTTTTCTTAACAGTGCGCTTAACATTAACATTAACAGTAACAGAGCTTGCCACAGCGAGAGAAAGAGAAAGAGAGAGAGACAGCGAGAGAGAAGAGAACAGCATTAGCGATTGTAAGAAAATTGTAATGTTAATATTAAGTTCGAAAAATTGTCATTAATTAATAATAATTATCGCATATTAAAATCGTAATGTTAACAGTGGGTTAACAGTTGGCGAACATATATATATTAACATTGTCGTGTACTGTTAAGTTGCTGTTAAGTGTGACAGTAACAGCGATCCATTGGCCACGTCAACAGTGACTTAAAAAATGACTTAAATTTTATTGTAAAAAATTAACATTAACATTAAAATTAAAATTAACATTAGCATTAACAATCTGTCCACGAGTTTACATCAAATTTTGTGCCTCTCTTTTTCCCCCTCCACCCTCCTGCCACAATAATGTTATGTTTTACTTAATTATTATTTAAAAATTTATTAGAATTTACTTTCTCTTGATTTTGGTAACGATTAAATAAATTCAAATGTGATTGATAACGATTGATTTTACTTGCCTATAAATATACATACACACACACACACACACACACATACACACATATAAATATATATTTATATATATATCAATAAATTAATTAATTGAAAATGTAAACTTTTAAGAATTAAAAAAAAAAAATATTTAAAACATTCTTAGCAACAAAACTGAAATTCTTTTATTTTTAGCTTAAACAATTTAAAATTCTTTTCTTTTTTTAGCTCAGAGCGTTAACAATTAAACAATTAACAATTGTGATTATTCACAATTGATCAGAAATAAATAAATAATATCTCTAGCCCACAGCTTTTGAAACAATTGAGTTTACTAAAAAAAAAAAAAATATATTGTAGAGTGTATATTGTATATGCGATATATTAAATTAAAGTTTACACAATATACGATTTTTTATATACACATATTCCTTAACTAAATATAATAATAATAATAAATAAAAAGCTATATATTGTATATAAATATGTTTATTTATTTAAATATTGTAATGAAAGGCTTGAAAAGCTTTTATTAAATATATACAAATTTAATCTACTAAAAAAAATTTAAAAAAAAAAAACAAAACGAAATAAATAAATATCAAATGCAGCAAAAACAAAAACAAAAGAGTTAACATTTGTGGGGTTATAGAATAAATAAATAAAAAAAAAACTTAATTAAATTAATTGGTTAAATTCGAATAAAATTTAGATGAAAATTATTTGAGGTCGAAGTTGCAACATCTCATCTCCAGGTGTTGCATCTGCAAGATTTGTGGCACGTTTGGTTCAGCTAAATTGAGAGTAACGAAATATAATATACATATACATATACAGTATGTATGTGTATAGGTAAGGGGAAGCATATCCTGCGTCCTTCCGACTGCAAGCTAATGTCCGATCCAGAGTGGAAATTATTGAATGAAGTCAATCCATCAATAGATGAAATAAAAATAAATTATAAAGTAAAATTTAAATATTTTTTAAACATTTTTTATCTACTATAGATTTATAAATTATATAAAATATTGCTTTTAAAAGTTTAATTACATTTTATAAACAATAAATAATTGAATTGAAGAGGGGGGGAAATTGTGTCTACAAAAATATATTTCTTAAAAACGAAGCCAAATAAAATTAAATAAATAATAATTAATTTGTTTAAGGCCAAATGAGAATTAAGTTTTAATTGTTAATTGGAAATTGTTTTTAATTGCTTTCAGCAGATAATGTGGCATGCATGCGGCGCAACTTAAAGACCAGGACCACGATCGGGATCGGGATCGGGATCAGGATCAGTTGCAGGACGAGGACCAGAGTTGCAGGACTAGGACAAGATATCATTAGTAGTAGTTGCGCGGTTGAGAAAGAGAAAGGGCGCCCAAGATGCCGCGCTTTCGCAACAACGATCCCCCCATCCAGTACAAGGATGGGGATATCGTTTGGATCAAGCTGCATAGCTCGGAGATTTGGTGGCCCGGCGAAATAACCTCATCGCAGGACTTTCGCTTTGTTGACAGCAAGCGTCGTCCCTTTGCGGTTGTTGAATTCTTCAATGAGAGGGCCTAGTAAGTTGTCCATTATTCATTCATTCATTCATTTGTTGATTCGTTTATTCATTCATTTATTCATTTATTTATTCATTTATTCAATACAGCGAACAGGCGAGTTCATCCAAATTGATTTTCCCATTTGACTGCAAGCACACCGAGGAGTTCATAGCACTCGGCAAAAGTGAGTAAATAAATATAAATAAATATAAATAAATAAAACTTTAATTGATTAATTAAACAAAAACAAATATAAATAAATAATAAATAGAATTTGTTATAAACAAATAAGCGATGCTCGTTTTTAAGTCGAATTCAAATTATGTTCAATGACATGAGATGGATAAAAATAAATGAAAAAAACAAAAAAACATATTATTAAATGAATAAAAATATAAATAAATTATATTATTTACCATATAATTAATACAACTTGTATTCTTATAATTAATAATAAAATTTATCAATTTTTATCAATTTATTTCATTCAATTTAAACATGAAAATTAATATGAAATTATTGAGAACTTTTTATTTTTAACAAATTAATAAAAATTGTAAAATATAAAAAGAATTAATAATGAATATACAATTTAAATTGAAATTTTTTTTATATGAATAAATAATTATTAATTATTATAAACTTAAATCATTAAAATTGTTCTTGATTTTTTCACTTAATTAATATAAACTAATTCACAAATAAATAGCATAATTGGTACTTAAAAAGTACATTGTAATTATTATAAAAAAAATAATTAATTAATTAATTGTTACCTAAAAATTACATTGTAATTATTATAAAAAAAATAATTAATTAATTAATGGAAATTATTTAATACGAATTACAGAGAAAGCGACAACGCCAAAAGCGAAAGAAGATTTCGAAAGGGATCTGCAAGAAGGCCAAATTCGCAATGCCAAGAACAAGCCACGGCCCGAAAGTCTCATCAAGGCGATCGTTTCAAATAATGAAAATGCCAGCGGCAGCGGAAGCGGAAACGGAAGTGCAACTACAAGTGCGGGTGCAAGTGGCAGTGGCAGCGGCAGCGGCAGAGGCAGTGGCAGCGACAGCGGAAACGCAAGTAGCAGCAACGCCAGCAATAATAATAACAGTGGCAACAATCGCAGCAACCATTTTCCAACTGCAACTGCAACTGCAACAGCCGCAACGGCTGCTGCTACTGCAACAGCTGCCACTGCAACAGCAACAGCTGCCACTGCAACTGCAACAGCTGCCACGGGAAGTCCAACAAAAAGCCCAAAAGCAAAGGCAAACAAAACCGTTTGGAATGTAAGTTGACTAGACTAAATACCCTGTAAAAAACACATGCAAAAAAGAAAATCAAATGAATATTTGTCTAAATTTGTTTTAATTTGTTTATTGATTGATTTATTGACAGGATCCAACGATACGTTTCATGGACATTGGGGCATCGGCAGCTCAGTTCCAGCGTCGTGAGTCAGTTTACGGTGAGAGTAACTACAAGTGCAACACGTGCAAATTTCAAACGAGCAGCTTAAACGTGTTGCTCATACACCGTCGCACGCATTTCAATGCAAGGCGAATGAGCCTCAGTGCGAGCAGCATCAGCAGCAGCAGCAACAGCAGCAGCATCAGCAACAACAACCAGAGCAATAACAACAACAACAACCAGAGCAACAAACAGAGCCACAACAAACAGAGCAACGGCAACGGCAACGCTCACACCAGCAATCATCGCAATGAGAGAAGCAAACAGCATCCGCAACAGCAATTGATGTCGCGTGCCGCATATCGCTCGAATACCTCATCGAGCCATGAGACATTGTCCGCTTTGTGGCGCTGCCAGTCGCGTCACGTCTCCATATTGGTGGATGCACCGCTAACGGATGAGGAGCAGCGTCGTGTTGCATCCATTGCACAATCGACTCTCGCCCAGATCGAGAGTGTTGTCAAATCGCCAATGAAACGCAAGCCAGAGGATGATAATCTCGATGAGGCACAATGGCAGAATGATTTAGATCCGGAGCTGGAGCGGGTGCAGGAGCGCGATCAAAAGCAACAATTGCAAAAGATGCAAAAGATGCAAAAGATGCAAAAAGTCCAGAAGATGCAGACAAATACGCGCGATCCGCGTGGTAAACGCTCCAATAATCAGCTGCGTGCCACAATGCCGGCACCACCGCCGCCAGCTCTGCCCCCCTCAGCCAAGCATCGTCGCTTGACGCGTGCCTCCAGCCGCCTACAAGAAGCTGAGGCAGCGGCAGCAGCGTCGGGCGCAGCAGCAATTGTTGCTAATGTGCCACCAGCAGGTTTGCCACCGCCGCCGCCAACAACTGTGCAACAACGCGGCGCGGGACGTCGCCTGCCGGCCGATAGACGCTGCACCATGTCCGCCTTAGCCACGCCCACAAGTAGCACCACCAGCAGCAACAGCAGCAGCAGCAACAAGACTAAAACCAACAGCAGCAGCAGCAATAAGCGTGCCCAGCGCAAAACATTAGGTTCAATTCAAGCGCCTTCAACACCGTCGCCCTCGCTGCCACCGCCACCGCAACCACAACCGCAACCGCAACCACCACCGCCGCCGCCGCCGCCACCAACAACAGTTGCCGCTGTGGCATTGTCTGAGCCAGAGCAGAAGATGCAGCGCACTAGCACTCCGATAACAACAACAACAACAACAGCAACGTCGACAACAACAGATGCTAATAATGCAACAACAACAACAACAATACCACCACCAACAACAGCAACAGTTGCTGCAACAGCTGCAGCTGCAACACCAATTGCCAACACTTCGACAATGGTCTCCTCTTCGGCCGCATCGCTGGAACTGCAGCGTAGTCTTCTAGCCGAATGGGGTGAATTCGAACAGGAGCAGGAGGAGCAGCAGCAGCAACAGCAGCAACAACAATCTAAGCAACAACAGCAGCAGCAAGAGGAGCTGCAGCCAAATGGCAACAATCAAATGATGCATGCAACTAGCGATAATAATGATAAACAACAACAACAACAACAGCAACAACAACAACCGCTGGAACAGCATGTTGCAGCTGGTGGCAGCAATTGGGTGTCAAAGAAGCGCATACGGAATATACCAAAGAAGGATCGACGCGATGTGGTGCTCCAGGAGTTTGATGTGAGCATCGGAGTGGGAAGCGCTCGATTGCCAGATGAGCCGATTATAATACAGGACAGTGATGCCAGCTCCAATGAGAGCGTTGTCTTTGTCGATGAAGCTGAGCCGCAACGTGCCCCAAAGACTGCAACTGTTGCAACTGTGGCAAATGTTGCAACCTGCGACAGCGAAAAGTCGACAATGAAGCGCGGCAATAATTCATCATCTTGCTTCGATTTTGCCGAAGAGGAGGACGATGAAAATGCCCAACTGCAGCCGGTGGCATTGCCAGCGGATGGACAAAATGGTTTAAGCTATAGGCGACGCACCAAGCCACCGCCAACAACAACAACAGCAGCAGCAACAACAACAACAACACTGACAAATGGCGAGGATAATATGCAAAAGGATGAAATGGAGCAGCCTGTGGAAGCTGAGACCATTGAGCCCGTGTTGGCATTAAATACATCGAATGATGAACATTTCAAGGGCTTTAATGATGCCATTCTTGAGCAGCAGCAACAACAACAACCAGAGCAACAACAACAACAACAAGAGCAGCAACAACAACAACCGGAGCAACAACAAGAAGAAGAACAATTTGTAGGAGCAGAGCTAGAAAACACAACAGCAACAGTTGCTCTTGAAAGTGAAATGGAAGCGACAGATCAAATTATTTTGCCAATTAAAGAACGACAGAAACGCATCTTTAAATCCCGAAATAAATCACAGCAAGCGGCAGCCGCAGCAACAGCAGCAACATCGGCAGCAACAGCATCACCATCAGCAACATCGGCGTCCGGAATACCGGCAGCAATAACGGCGGCAGCAGCACCAATAGTAGCAGCAGTAGCAGCAATTGCCAAGAATGTGGAGGAGGCAATTGCAAGGGAAGAAGAGGAGCTGCTGGAAGAGCTGTTGACAACAGACGCCGAGCTGTTTCCCATGGATACGGAGCCGATGATAAATGGCAAAGAAAAAGCTGACAAAGCTGCAATTAAACATAAATCAATAAAAGAAATCGAACAATTGCGAAATCTGCGCAAATCGAAAGCAAATGCAAATGCGGGGGAGAAGGGCGTACAGAAAGCAAAAACCAAAAGCAAACCAAAGTCAAACAGCAGCAAATCAAAGATGTCACAGCAATTGGTGATGATGACCGATGACTTGAGCAACAGCAACAATTCAAATTCAAACAATTTGTTGTTCACTGCAGCCGGAATTTCAAGTGGTCTACCATCGCCGGCATTAAGCAATAACAGTAACAGTTGCAGCACTGGCAGCAACAGTGGCAGGGGCAGCAACAGTGGCAGTGGCAGGGGCAGGGGCAGCAACAGCGGCAGCAGTTCGACTGTATCAAACATTGCTGTGATATCAGCTGAGGAGGCGCGCGAGCTGCAACGTTCGGCGCCAGCATTAACCGAAGATTCGGCAACAAATTCAAGCGCTGTCCTCATTCTCGAGGATATACTGTTGCCCAATCTGTATGAGCTGCCGGTTGCCGCCACCGACAACAACAACAGCAGCAGCAGCAGCCAACACAGCGGCAGCAACAACAATCGCAAGAAATTGTCGCTGCAACATGCGATCGAACAAAATCGACAGCAGCAGCAGCAACAGGAACAACAACAACAACCAGAAGAAATAACTGTTGGTAAAAAACGTAAAGCAATGACAATAGCAGATGCCTTGGCGGTGAAAGCGCGCTCAGCAGCTGTAGAAGCAGCAACGGAAGCGGCAGCAGCAGCTGCCGCCGCAAAGAGATCAGTTGCTGCAACAAGCAACAACAGCAGCAGCTACCACAGCAGCTACAACAGTTACAGCAGCTACGCCAGCGCGTTGAGCAGCCACTACAACATCCCAAGTCAAATGGAAACGGGCAGCGCGAGGCGTGAGATGAAGCTGAAGAAACGGGAACGGGAACTATTACGGCAATATGAGGCGGATTTGATAAGCGGACGCAGCGCGGAAAAGTGCCGTATGGTGCGCGAACGTTGGACGCGTGCGCGTAGCACAAATCGTCCGGACACGGAGGAGCTGAAGCTATTGAATCGCCTGGCGGATCAGCAGCAGGTGCAGCTGCAGCGGCATGAAGCGAATGGTGGTAGCCGCGGTCGTGGTGCGCGCGCTCTCAGCGAGCAGCCAAAGTGCTTGAACGATCTGTTGCTTACGATCAAGGAATTCCGGAAATCCTGCGATGCATTGGGCTCGCTACGTGACATGGATGTGGCCATTGCCAGCGCACAGTTGGCGCAGTTGCGTCAACGAATGCCATGGCTGCGACAGCAACCCGTGCTAACGGAGGAGGAGCAGCAGCAATTGGCATACGATGAAGTTGTCCTGGCGGAATTGGAATATCAGCAAAATGAAGAGGAAGAGGAGCAACAGCAACAACAGGAAGAAGAGACTGAAGAAATCGAGTTACCATTATCACAGCAAGAACAAGAGATCGATGAGGATGAGCAAGAGGATGAGGATGAGCAGCTGCAGCATGAGCAATTGGATGTTGATATGGAGCAGGAGCAGAAGCAGTTGCAAGCGGAGCAGTCTGAAGGAAATGAGTTGGAGCAATGCAAGCAGCAACATTTGCAGATGGACTTGGAGGAGGAGGACGATGATGATGATGATGATGAGGAGAAACATCCAAAGCGTCAGAAGCTGCAACAACAACAAGACGAAGACGAAGAAGATGAAGTGCTTTGCTCATTTAAAGACGGAGACGACGACGAGGAGGAGGAGGAAGCAGAACAGGCTGAACTGGAGGTGGAACTGGAATCAACGAAGGAGCTATCCGGCCAAGATTGCACAACAGAGCCAAATATTTGCGCCGTGATGACGCGTCCAATACCTGGCTATAACAATACGTTTATGCTCTGCTCCCTCAGCAACAACAACAACTTTACGCCGTTAAATAATGAAACATTATATTTGGATAACGAGAATCGCTTGGTGCCGGTGCCGCTAGAGGCGCTATCACGTACGCCACGCCCATCCGATAATGGGCAACAGCCCTCGGCGGTATTCCTGCTGGGAGGCGAGCCATTGGGGCAATCTGTAATATTGCCAGAGCAGCAGGGCGGCGGGGCGGCTCCAATGGTCGCCAATGGACAACAACAACAAAGCGATGATGACAATGAAGAAGAAGAGGAGGACGAGGATGAGGACGGGGAGGAACATGAGCATGAACAGAATGAGAATGACGAAGAAGAGGCTGATGAGAATGAGAATGTTGAAGAGGAGGATGATGACGATGAATATGAAGACATCGAGATGGAGCAGCCGATTAGGCCACCATCAGCGTCACGGGGTAGGATACGGCAACTGCAACGAGCGGCATCGCTGCAGGCAGAGATGTTGCGCATCATGACACCATTGAGTCAAGTGGCCGAAGTGGATGCCACCACCACAGATGGTGGTGACACGCCATCAGCTGGTGGTGCTGCCAGCGAGCACGAATTGATTGAGCAGCCGGGCCCAGAACTGGGCGAGGAACTGGAGCTGGAGCAAGAGCCTGCACAGGAGCTAGAGCTGGAGCAGGGCGATGATGATGAGGAGGAAGACGAGGAGGAGCAGGAGGAGGAGGGGCAGCAACAGCAACAGCAGCAATTGGCATCGAATGTGATGGCCACATCCGATGATGAACTGTATCAATTGCAATCGAATATGCTGCAATTGAATGTGAACGGACACCAGCTGGAGCTAACCACCGAGGTGCTAATGAATATAGCCGAGCAGCAGGAAGATATTGTCATTGAAATCGAGGGCGGAGATCGGACATTGCTGCGCGCCAGCGACATATTGCTGGCGGCAAAAACATTTTTGCAGGAGCGCGATTTGCAGCTGGTGAATGTTGAGGATGTGCTCCTCGATAATGCTGCTGCCGGCACCAGCACCAGCAACAACAACAACAACAATGGCAATAGAAGCAGCCACAACAACAACAACAACAGCAGCAGCAGCAGCAACAGCCGCAATAGCAGCAGCAGCAGCAGCAGCAACAACAACAATGTTGCGCCAGTTAATGATCTGCTGGCAGCAGCATTGGCGGACAGCAATGTGTTGGATGTTGCCAAGTTTCAGACACGCTTCCAGCAACTACAACCACAACAACAACAGCAACAACAACAGCAGCAACAGCAGCAACAACAGCAGCAGCAATTCCTTCAGCAACATAATCAACTACAACAGTTGCAAGTGGGACACGTTTCTGGTGAATTGAACATGGGTACGGGCATATTGGAGTTCATCAGCCAGACGCTGCCGTCACCGAAGCCATCGAGCAGTTTGTTGGCGGCGGCAGCAGCAGCCGCAGCAGCAGCGGCCGCAGCTGCAACAACAGCGCTGTTAACGCCACCAATAACGGCGCATACAAACGAAACGCATGCCCTGCTCGATCAGACGCCCATCATGTCCACCCTGGAGGCACCGAGCAGCAGCAGCAACAGCAGCAGCAGCAACAACAGGCATCATCCATTGCATCGTGTCTCACCGTTGGCGCTCGGTGGCAATCTCGAGGAGAGTCTCGCTGTCATCGGAGTCACGAGCAGCACCAGCAGCGGCAGCAACAACGCCGGCAGCAACAGTGCCACCAACATGGGAGGTGTTGGTGTTGGTGGCGTCTCCACATCATTGGAACTGCCCATAACCATTACGAATCCGGCCATTGCACCACGTGCTCCAGCGGCAGCTGCTACGGCTGCCAATGCCAGCGATTTGTCCAAATTTGTGTCCTTTCAGTAATTGATTTTTTTTTGTCCTTTTTGTAAACTTTTCATTTTAACTTTATTTTTACATTTATTTTTTTTGTTTTTTCTATTTTGTACGCTAAATTCAATGTTCTCTTTTATATTTTTTTTAAATGTATTTAAGTACGATATATTATATATACATTAATATATACATGTATATAGAGTATAGTATATACATATTTATGTATGTATAGTCCGAAGATGAGATGAGACGAAAGAAAAGATTTATTAATAAGTTGAAAGTTTGAAAAACACTTTTTGATTTAATTTAATTAAATTTAAATTAAAATTAAATTTTAAGCTAATTTTGCATGAAGATGATTTGACACCGAGAGAGAGACATACAACAAAGTTGTTAACTAAAACTAAACAAATCAAAAATATTTTGTTTATCCTTAATGCATAAGATGAGAAAAACAATGAATTTTTTTATTTAACAAAAACAAAACAAAAACAAAAACCTAAAAATTAAAAATTACAATTTAAGTTGATTTGACAATTACCATACATCTTATTTATATTATAATTAAAAGAAAACACACACACATACACACACATACAACAAACTACATACAACAAAGTTGTAAAATGAAATAACCAATATTTTTTTTTTTTTCATTTATTTTTATTTCCATTTCAAATTAATTTCAAACACCGAAGCGACAACATTAAAAAAAAGAAAAACTAAAATAAATTTAAAACGATTTAAACAAACAAAAAATCAAAATAAAAGAAGATAAAGAAAAATAACTTCAATATATTATTAAAAGGAAGAAAATGAAAACCTTTAATTTTATTTGAAAAATTTAAAAAAAAAAGCAAAACTTATTCTAAGATTAAAATAAATAAATGGAAAATGGCAAGAGAAAAAGAAAAAAAGAGCCTAAAAATAATTTATAAGAAGATTTAAGTAGAAAAAACTGACGTAAAATTATAATAATAATATATAACAAAAAAAGTATATTTATAAAAATAAATACACATGTAATCCATATATATAAACATACCATATATGTGTATATACACATATGTATGTATATGTATGGAGAATAATAGAGAAATAGAAAAAACATACTGAACGCTCTCTGGACATTGTATCTGCTTGACAGAATGAACGTCACATGAGGAGAGGCGATAATATAATATAATATAATATATATATATAAATAAATATTTTAAAAAAAGTATAAAGCACTTATATTTAAATTACAATATATGCTTAAGTTGTAAACAAAATAAAACTATGTAAAACATTTGGTAATAATTTGCAAAACAAAAAAAAAATTACAAATTACAAATTACAAATTAAAAATTAAAAATACATGTATAAAATGCCTAAATACCAGATGGGAAAAAAACATGTGTATATATATAAAAAAAAAACAATAAAAATTATATATAAATATATACATAAATATATACATGTATGTATATATATATATGTAAACAAAAAAAAAGAAACTCAACAAAAAAAATAAATAAAAACTGAAAAAAAAATATATAAAAACAAATGACAAATTGAGACTGATTTATTGATTGATTGATTGATCACATTTGGCCGCACATCAAGCAATCAAGCGGGGGGGAGGGGGTAAGTATTTGCAATTGTTAAAAGACAACTGAAACAGCCTCAATCGATTTGATTGACTGATTGATAGAGGGCAAGAAAAGTGGAACTAGCTCCGGAACTGGAACTAGAATCAGAATCGCGATCAACTGAGAGAGGAAGAGAAAACGTGCCGCAGGGGATTCCCTATTTTAAATGTATTTTTATATGATCGTTAAACTTCTCTTCATTAAAATAAAATTTAAAAAAAATTTGTTTTTTTTTTTGTTGTATTGTTTATTCAGTTTTTCTTTTTGTTTTTTTTTTAATGTTTGTTTTTTCTTTGTTGTAACAATTGCATGACAATTTTGTTGTTGTTTTGCATAAGTAAATTTGCTTAATTAACAATAACAATCGCATACAATATAAAAATTGTATCTTCTGCTTCTTCGTACGCTGCTTATTTTCAATTATTATTATTATTTTCAATTATTATTATTATTATTATTACTATTATATTATTGTAACCAGTTTTTGCACTCAACTACGGGTTTCTTTCTCTTTTGTTTTTGTTACTAATAATTGATTTATAAATTGTTAAATATGATTTGTTTTTGTTTTTTTACAATTTATTTAGCTAGAGATTTTTTGTTTTTATTTAGTTGGTTTTTTTTTAATATAATTATTTTGTTGTTTACATGGCTTAAATACAATTTCAAATTGTTGAAAATGGGGACTCAATGCGGGATAAAATTTATAACAAAAGTGTATGTATATATATTACAATATATATAAATATAAACAATAAATAAATACAAATTACAATAATAATAATTATTATGAAAAATGTTGCAACTGTTTGTTTGGAGTAAATTGGCGACAAATAAAATAAAATAAATACTTTGCGACTTTATAAAACGAAACAAAATCATTTTTTATTTTGAAGTTCAACAACGAAAATAAAAAAAAATATAATAAAATTATAAACAATTATAATTGTTTCAATAATTTAAGTATTCGAACATAAAAATACTTTTCTTTTTTGATACTTTTTGAATATTCTCACTTTTTGCTTTTTAATTAAAACTTATTGTAAAAGGAAAACAACAAAATTGTAAAATTATAGGAAAAAAAATGAAAAACAATTTTGAATAATTTGTCTTGGCTTTGTTTTTGTTTTATGAGTGTTGTTGCTACTGTTGTTGTTGTTATTGTTGTTTGTTTGTTTATATGTTTTCATTTTATTTTGTTTGTTTTTTTTTTGTTTGTTTGTTTTGCTTTGCTTTGTTGTTGCTATTTGGTTTGAGGCGCGAGTGTCTTGTCTTGCTGAGCGCAGTTGAGCGAAGAATTCTTTTGGTTCTTTAATATTGTTCCTCAGCTACTGCAATTCTGCGACTTTCTTCATTTCGTCTACTTTCTTTTGTTTATTGTTTCATTGTTTTTCGATAATCTTGTTTTTGGCTTAAAGCTTGGCGCAAATTTCATTTGTGAACTCTGAGCACTTGGCACGTCCACCCAAATCTCCAGTTAAAAATTTGCCCTCTTTGATCGTTTCAAATGCGGCACGTTCAATCTTATCGGCATGCGTATTCAGCTCCATGTGGCGCAACATCATGACAGCTGATAACAGCAGTGCTGTGGGATTGGCCAGATCCTTGCCAGCAATATCGGGCGCCGTGCCATGCACAGACTCAAACAATGCACCATTCAAGCCCATGTTACCCGATGGCGTTAGACCCAAGCCACCGACAAGTCCGGCGCACATATCAGATAGAATGTCGCCATAAAGATTGGGCATAACCTAAACAAATACAATTGATTAACCATTTATATAAATATTAAATTATTTAAATATTATTTGAATTAAGAACTTACCAGCACATCATATTTACCGGGATTCTGGACCATGTTGAGGCAAACGGTGTCCAAATAACGTTCCTCGAACTGAACTTCTGGATACTTTTCAGCCATGTCTCGTACACAGCGCAGGAACAAACCATCTGACATGCGCCTAAGGATTAATAATAATATTAAATGAATATTAGTAATCATATAAAAATTAATTAAACAATTCATTTATTTCTTACATAATGTTAGCTTTGTGTACAACCGTCACCTTTTTGCGGTTATTATTCTTGGCATATTGAAAAGCATATTCGGCCACACGCTTGGACGCCTCCTCTGTTATCAATTTAATACTTTGGACGACTCCGTCGACAATTTCATGCTCGATGCCGGAATATTCACCCTCGGTATTCTCTCTGATTGTGACAACGTCCACATTATCGTAGAGTGTCTTGTAGCCTTCGAGGCTGCGACATGGGCGCACATTGGCGTAAAGATTGAATTCCTTACGTAGCGCCAAATTTAGGGATCGATGTCCTTTGCCAACGGGTGTCATCAGAGGTCCTTTCAGTCCAATCTTGTTGGTGTTCACCGAATCAATGGCAGCCTGAGGTATGCCAAATTTACCATCGGGGCCCTTTTACAAAAAAAAACAACAACGAAAAACAATAACAATTAAAACTATTTATTATTATAAATAGCTAAATTATTTTAAAACATTTAAAACATCTTTTATTATTATGTATTAAAGTTTAAATAATTTATTTGAATTTGAATATTGAATTTTGTAAATTATGTTATATTTTAAGTAAATATTTTGTATTTAATTACTTTTAATTATTAAACAACTTACACGAACTGGCGTCACATCGACAGCCTCCCACTCGATGGGCACATTGGCGGCAGTGAAAATCTTTTGTACGGCTGCTGAAATCTCCGGGCCGATGCCATCTCCGGGTATTAGGGTTACCTTTTTACCGCCGGACGAATATGCGCGGCTGGCAGCTGGCGTTGTGTTTACCTGCAAAATATATTTTCCAATTCATTATATTATTCATATCATTTGATAGTCAGTAGATAAGAAAGTAGAAAAGAAATAAAAACAAATAAATAAATAAAGTGTAGAAATGGCAGATTACATAAACGGATTTCATTCTCACGGTGCATTAGAGTGCTGTCACTCTAGCCATTTTATAGCTATCTTCATAATAATCATATAAATAAAAAATATTGTATAATTTATTACATCTGATTTATGTGCCGTAAAATAAAATAAAAATAAAGAATAATTGGCAATATCTTAGCTAGACCTAAAGATCAGTAAACTTTAATTATTTATTATTATTATATATTAAACAATACTAATGTTTCTAGTTTTTTTTTTGTTTCCTTTACAACTTGCAGCATCTTGCATATTAACATCTAACTAGATTAAATAGTATATTTTGCAATAAATGAATATTTACGTTATTATGTAAATATAAACAAATATTTATGTTTCTCCTATGGAATTGTGTAAGCAAGTTTTAGCCTTTTCTAGCCATTTTTATTATGACAAGTAACTGGCAGCACTCGTGTGCCGTGCGCATGGTTGAGGTTAAGAGCATCGTTTAACAAGTGTTGCCAGCATTTTTTTATTACAATCAAATTAATTTTTTTTATTGTTATGTTTTATGCAATCCGTGCACAAGTGGAAATTTGATAAGAAATTAAAGGGGTTTGCGGGTGTCGGTAGCCAAGTGTATGCAATAAAGCTTAAGTATTTGATTAAGGATTTGATTTGATTACATTAAATGCGGCGCACAGCTGTTGGCCGCGACAGCGAGAGGTCGTCTAGTGTTATGTAAAAGATTTCAAATTTTCTCTTCTTTCTTTTATAGATTAGATTTGATTAACTTTTCCATTTCTTTCGGTTTTTTTCTATTTTTCTATTGTTCATCTTTGTTTTTGTTAAAGCCAAAATGTTTAACAAACCTCGGCTTTAAATTCTGCCACTTTCGCTGCCGCAGTCTCTGCCGACGTCACATCACGCGCAGCATTAAGGCCGAATTGCTTTAGCTACAGAAAAAAATTTTTTTTTGCGTAGTGTATTTGTTGTTAGCACATTTGGCTTGATTTTAAATGAATATTTGACAAAAACACATAATGTTAAACATTAAAATTATATAAAAAAAAATGCCAAAAGTGAATTTCTGAATGCGTGTAACGGTTTGTAAGGCTGATTCTGTGGGTGGGCGGGAATAAGGGCAGAGGGAGGCAGAATGGCAGCGCGCTGATTGCCGCGGCACACACACATACACATTTTTCGCAATTATTATGTTTATATAAACTGTCAAGCGCTAAATATATTAATGTCGTATTTATCATTTAATATTCTTACAATTTTTTGTATTAATCTAGCAGCCATTGCGTTTTTTTTTGCACTTGATTATTTCACGTATAGAAAAAATTCGAGCAATCGCACGTCTAAAACCCGCCGTACCACCACCTAGCGGAAAACTAGTGAAGCTTCTAGTGCCGTTCTCGAGCAGTCCTGCCAACTATCGATAACAACCAAAAAGGGGCAAACTTGAAGTTTATAAATAGCTGAATTGCTAAATTTATGAATAAAGAAAAGAAGCCTAAATATGATATGCAATGAAACACCTAATCTCTTAAGGAAATACTAAAAAAGTTATTGTTTTTAAACATTATTATTTAATGAATATCTGTAAACATTTTTTTTAATTATCCAAAGACGACAAAATCTACAAATCTACGTATACAAATACAATTAAAAGTATTTACATTGTGGGTTTTTAAAAAATGTTTAGATATGTACTACACTTGGAAAGTGGTTGATCGTTGGCATTAAAAAAATATAAATTTTCGTTATTATCGTCAATGTTCCTTTTACAATCCTTTTATCGTTTTACAGATATAAACTATTTTAACAAAATCGGTAACAGAACAGATAATCGATATGCACGTTATTTGTATCGTTAATGCATTGTAGCGTTGCCCCCTAGTCTACAGTCACATGGCTCGCCATTTGTGAGTCAATTATCTGCAGCTGTTCACATTTTTTATCGGTATGATAACTTTGTAATATAATTTATTTACTTGTATTCAAAAACTTCAGACTTCTTTGTAATTGCAAATTTTTTTACAACAAACTGCTCCAGCATAGCATTTGCACAAAACTATTTTTTTTTAATATAATTTAAAAATTAGATCAGGTAGCACCAAATAGTGAACCGATGCTTCGTAACAGAATTATCGATAACAATAAAGTATAACAACGCTGCGTGTTACAGCCACAGTTTAAATTAATTTCGGCCCTCGCGCAGATTTTTATCAAATATAACAAATTAAACAACGTACAAAATTGTTAAACATCATTTTAATTGTAAAGTTGTAAGACTATCACACATTATAATGCTGATTATGTACATAAAGTACATAAGTCAAGCATAAAAATTCGAGGAGAAAAAAAAGGTATGAACAAAGCTATGCTACGGGCGTTTTGGTCACAGTGTGCTCTGAGCGTCCACAGCAGAATTATCATACGCGAGTCTTTTTTCGCGTTTCAGTTTAGGTTTTAGTTACCTGCGCGCAACAACCCCGACGCCGCGGCCCTTGCGTTAGCGTTCAAAAGAATTGAAAAAAAGATTAAAAGAAATGTAGAAAAACACTAAATGTGCTTTTTATTTATCTAAGAATATTAACACAAAAAAAAAATATAGAGAGAAGCACGCAAGAGCAGCCGCAGCAGTGAATACTTTTTGTGGCTTAGTATTTTTTAATACATGTTTATATATACATATGTATATGTATAGTTAAATTATATTATTTGTGTTTAATAATAAGGTAAGTTTGCATGGAGTTTTTTATGTGTTTTGTGCTTAAAAATGTGCACTTTGCTATTGCATCTCAGCTGGCCAACACATACACACACATACACGCATACGTACACACAGCAGATGCAAACACACGCTGGCACATACACTCGCACGCGCATACATGTAAGCAGCACACGCTCTCATACATGTACACGTGCCCTATATGTGTACGCATTTATATACAAATGCATATGTATTAAGCGTTTGACAGTGCACATACACATAGACACTGGCAACGGTCGTTCGAGACAAAAGTGCGATTTGTACGCTGCCCATTTTTGCCCACTGTGCGCAAGTTTTCTATTTAATTTGTTTCTGATCGAAAATTTTAATTACTTTTAAATATATAATTAATGTTTATTGTTAGCATTAAGACTCCAAATATTCACAGTTTTACTAAACTTTATATTTTCTGGTATATTTGCAGCTGCAACCTAAAAAATACTGGTCTAGTATTTTTTTCAGTAATTTTTTTTAAAGTTTTTTTTTTTTTGATTTAGAATATTTTATTTTTTGTCTTGTTTGCTGGGACGCATAATAAAGCAGCACGCTGGAGAAACAAAATAAACGCGCTCAGCTCATACGCGATAAAATGGTGTTGGCTGAGCGCAACACCGGTGATTTGGTGCGGAATGGAAGGCGCTCACGTGGACCCAGCCCCAATACCCATACAAGTGGGGCCACAAGCGGCCTCAACGCTTCCAATGCCCATCATACAAGTAGTGGAGGAGGTGGTGGTGGTGGCGGCGGCGGTGGAGGTGGTGGCACTGCAGGCGGTCTGTCCACTGGTGCTTTAGGCAGCGGCGGCGGCATTGGAGGTGCCAATGCTGCAGGCATTGGTATTGGTGGCGTTGCATCTGTTGGCAACTCAACAAACGCTACAGCCAATGAAAAATCCACAGCAACAACAGCGCCCGGAGGAGCTGTCACACCAGAGAGTTCAGACGATGACAATTGTGAGTACTGCCAAGCATTGCCATCCTTGCAATTAATTTATATTTATTTATTTTATCACTCTTTCATGCAGCCACTAAACGTAATGGCAAATCCAAGGCCAAGCAGTCCGAATACGAAGGTGAGCCGCAATGTACCCGTAATTCTTAAAAAATCATCAAGATATTTAGAAACAAATTTGCCTATTTTAATATATCTACAAATTAAAAGAAACACGTATTTTTTGTAATTGTACATAGAAGAAAAGCTAGTCTAGGAGAAGGTAGAAGACATCGTAGTAGTATTTGTTTCATTTTGTTCATTGACGTTTTATATTTTGGAATATAGGCTTTTTTATTAAGAAATTTTTTATACAAGTAGGCTAGGGTGAATGAGACTTCCTAATCAAAAATGTTAAATCTATTTAGTTGTCTCTGTGTAGTCACAGAGTACAGAGACTAGTTTAAAAAAAAAAAATTTAGGAAAGAATTGTATTTTTATTTAAGAAATGCGTCATAAGATGGGTAATTATTTTGATACAGGGCATTATTTATTGAAAGTTTATTTGCTAAATTAATCTTTTACTTTAAACTTGTTCTTTTAGAAAAAATTCGAGTCGGTCGTGATTATCAGGCAGTGTGTCCACCACTTGTGCCTGAGCAAGATCGACGTCCTGAGCTGATGAATGAGCGCGCTTTATTGGTTTGGTCGCCCACTAAGGAAATACCGGATGTGAAACGTAATATAATTTAATTTGCTTTCAAAGAAATTAAAACTAACATGCTTAATATTTTGTTAGTTGAGGAATACATTTCGGTTGCCAAAGAGAAATATGGCTATAATGGCGAACAGGCGCTGGGCATGCTATTTTGGCACAAGCATGATCTTGAGCGTGCTGTCATGGATTTGGCCAACTTTACACCATTCCCAGATGAATGGACCATCGAGGATAAGGTGCTCTTCGAGCAGGCATTTCAATTTCATGGCAAAAGTTTCCATCGCATACGCCAAATGGTATGTTCAAAACAAAATGCCTGTTTATTGTTTTGCAAAATATATTTATTAATTTTAATAATAATCTTAATTCCGACTATCGCCGTCCATTCATTATAGCTACCAGATAAGTCGATAGCTAGCTTGGTCAAATACTATTATTCATGGAAGAAGACGCGTCATCGCAGTAGCGCAATGGATCGTCAGGAGAAAATGTTAAAGGCTGCTGTGAAGGATGGCTCTGAGAATGGCAGTGAAGTTGGCAGCAATGAGGAGTCTGACACCGATGATAAGGTAATTACAATTTAGCATTAATTAATTACAATTCAATTACAAATAGAAAAACAAACAAAAGATATGATCGAGAAATCGTAAAGAATGAAACAGTTAAAGCAATGACAAAATGTTATTATACTTGTACGACAAGTTCCCAAATCCTTTATTCATCAAGCATACAAACACACAAACATACATGCATACATACATACACACACACACACACAAATATATATATATATATATACTTGCGAACATACACATTTTCATCATCAACACCAACACAAACAAATGTGAGGGATTTATATTCATATGTATATATAAATATATGCACATTCAAACACAAACACAGCCACGCCCACACGTAGAGATACGCACACCCACACACATACGCCCATGCAACATATGTATGTATATACACGTATATTTATATATATATGAACTTGTATACATATTGGTACACTTACACACACACACACACACACACACACACACACACACACACACACACACACACACACACACACACACACACACACAC
>JBAMCR010000086.1:0-62811 GCA_037075045.1 Mulgravea parasiatica
CCCAACACCTAAGTGTGTGTGTGTGTGTGTGTGTGTGTGTGCGTGTGTGTGTGAGTGTGTGTTTTTTTTAAACTTATTTTTAAAATTCTGTTTATTTACTATTTTTGCTTCTCCTTTTCTTTTTGTAACAATATTACAAACCGTTATAGCGTGTTCGTGTACATGTGTTTGTGTGTGTTTGTGTGTGTGTGTGTGTGTGTGCTTTGTGGGAGTGTCAACGCCAGTTGCTTCCACACTCACAAGCAAGGAATAGCATAAAAAAAACGCTCATCTCTGAACCCACCACAGCACTCAAACCACCCCTCCAAGTGGAGTATACAACACACACTCACACACACACATACGCACACACATACAGACGCAAAAAAAAAACCACTCAAAATAAAAATGTTCAATGGAAAGTGTGGTGATTTTTATGCGCTCACTCACAGCATAAGGGACACTCACTCGCTTGCTCTTTCCTGCGTCCATTCCGTTACTTTCTCGCGCACTCAGTCGGGCACAGGCTCGGGAGAGCAACAGGAGAGCGCAAAACAAATGCAAAGGCTGACTCAACGTTTTTTTTTTCATTTTTTTTTTTTTACTTTTTGGTTTTCTTCATTTTTTAACGTTAGCAACTGTGGCTGTTGATCCTGGCAGCCGTGACATCAACGCCAGCGCCAGTTACAGTAGCAGCGGCAGCGGCAGCGGCAGAGACAGTCGCAGAGACAGTGGCAGTGGCAGCGGCAGAGAGCAGAGACAGTGGCAGCATGCGCCAACCAAAACAACAAACCACAATTCACTTACAAGCAACGTTCGTGGTCGCTCTGCCAGCTGCTACGGCGGCAGCAGTCAACGTCGCAACGCGTCGCAGCATGAAAAAAATAAAAATAAAAATAAAATAAAAAAAGACACAACAAAAAAAAAAAACAGAAAGTAAAAAATGGCTCTCCAACTGCTGCTGCAGCTGCTGTTGTTGTTGTTGTTGTTGTTGTTGTTGTTGTTGTTGTTGTTGTTGTTGTTAACTCTCTGGCTTCTCGTGCTGCTTGTGCGCTACGCTTGGAAAAATTTCTCTGTCGCTTAAGACAAAGTTTTTTCGTGTTGCCTAGTTTGCAGCGGCGTTTGGGGCACGCAGCGTAGCGTGTCGCACGGTTTTCAGCTCGTTCCGCTGCTGCCGCAACAGATGATCGCATTTTGGGCGGGGCCAGTAGCCAGTAGCCAGTAGCCAGTAGCGCGAGTCGTGCGTTTCGCTCACGATCACTTTTCCAATGGAACGTGTTTGGCTGCCACTCACACACATACACACACAAACACAGTTGCACTCACACGCTGGCAATGGACGATGATCGTCTATTTTTAAACAACCCCTCAGCCAGCAGCAGCAGCGACGGCAGCAGCGACGGCAGCAGCGACAGCAGCAGCATTAGCCACTGATCGTGTCGATTAATTCGCGTGTGCACAGTGGTTGCTGCCCGAGGGGATGGCATGCAGGGGGGAAGAGCTAACACTGTCGGCTGCCAGTGGTTGGCTGGCCGCAATATGGCATAGCCCCCTCTCAACCCTCATTAATTGTACTTATATTCGAATGCCTCTCTCTGTGTGCGTGTACACAGTGTATATGTGTGTGTATGTTTCTTTTTCTTTTTTTTTTCTTGCTTTTGTTTTTGTGTTTGTTTTTGGAGGAGGGATGATCCGATCAGCTGCCGCACTGCAAGCGCAGCCGGTTCATTCAAAACGAATGCAACGAGAGAGATGATTGCATTCACTCGATAATATCTGAATTTTCTTTAGTTAATTTGGCAAGGAATTTAATTTATTAAATGTTTATTATTTTATAAAATTTAAATTTAAATTTATCACTTTCCGATCACAGTAATTGGGTAAATAATTTTTATTTATATGAATATACCTATTTATTCGTTTTATCAGATTTATAAAAGAATTAACCAATTCAATTTGAATTTTAAATTTAAATGCAAATTCATTATTCGTTTCAAATTATTATTATTTTATTCAATGAAAAATAAATAATAAGTAATTTAATTGTTAATTGCTTATAACTTTTTCATTGTTATTGAAATATTTATTAAAATCTAATCTAAATATTTGTTTTCGATCAAATAAAATATTATTATTTCAAGGGAAGTTGTGATTTTAAAAAGTTTCGTTCACACACACATCTACATACTTACATAATCATGCATACATACATATAAATATTTATTTTAAAATCATTTTTGTAATACAATAAATTTAGAATAATTTGAAAAATCGAATTTTTAAGGCATTCAATTTAAATTTGAGATTGAAATGTATGTACATACGTGTAGAAGACGTTTTGGCATTTTATTTATTTAGGATCATATCAGTTTATACATGTATGTATGTGTATGTACAAATGTAATACGATAAATTATGTACATATGTGTATGTTATGGTATAAATAATAATTTCAATATATACTTTTTCCTTTAAGATTTTTTTTTTATCGAGTTTTGCCTAGAGCGCACGTTCTATTTATTTATTTATTTATTTATTCTTAATAAGTTATATAATGTCGACAGAGTTAAAGATTAAAGTTTATTTAATGCAAATTTAAATATAATAGATTAATTAAGAATAAAATAATTAAAAACAAAAATTATGTATAAAATATAAAAAAACTAAAAGTAAATTTAAAAAGTTACTATTAAAAGTTTCAGTTCAATCTAATATAAATAAATTAAAATTTTGTCTTGATTCGCACAAATACATTAAAAGATTTAAATTTATTAAATGAATTGAAATTACTTAAATTAAAAAGTGCGTTTTTGTAAATGTATTGAATAAATCGAATACAAATAAATATACATATTAAAATAAACATTTATATAGTTTTTTATAAGGGTTATTCCGAAATTATTTAAGTAATATTTGGGAATTTGGTTAGGGATCAAGACAGCAGTTATAATGAACTGCTAACGGGACAGTTTGAAATAACCGTAACCCCAACTTCATCACAACTCTGCCGCAGCTATGTCAAAAATCCCAAAACTTAAAAAATATTGAACAAGTCCAAAGGGACTTTCCGAATAAAACAGTTTGCTAAACAGAATAAAATCTAAATTTGTGAGTTCAATCTTTTGGATATTAACTCATATATAGTTTTGTGTGTGTGTGTGTGTGTTGAGGGGATTTTTGATTGATCGTAAAGCTTTTCGAGTCCTTCGCCTAACGGCGGTTACATTTGGTTGTTACACTTTTACAGTTACAGTAAGTAGGGGCGGAGGCGTTATCTCCGCGAGAAGGATCAGCTCGGCTTTTATGACATCTTGCGGGTCGGCTAATCGCCCAAAATATTTTGTTGGGCGCGCTGGATAATCCCGACGATTGACTTTCTTAAGTAAAGGATTAAGCATCGAATACGCCGGACGCACATACATACACGCATACATACATACATACATACATACATACATACATAAAAACAGACATACATGTATATGTATAAGAGCTACCTGTGCCAAGTGGGTGGACATGGGATGGATGTGGGTAATGTGGGCAATAATACCCAATCCCAAGGTGTTGAATATGCATTTGGTATTTTTACGAAATCGCGTAAATCGAGTGGGCGAACGAACAACAACAACAACAGCAACAACAAAAAAAAGGAGAAATTATTTAAAAAAAAGAAGGGTGGCTTAATGAGCTCCTTGCGCAGCTGCGTTTAGGGGATCGAGGACAGGTACGTAAAGGACATTCATGCGTTTTTATAACTGTTGCCGTTGTTTTGCCGTTGCTTTTATTGTCGCTGCAGATCCTTGATCCTTGATCCTTGAGCCATGTTCGTTGGGCATGTTGTGCCGTCATGCCGTGCGCTAAGCGCGTGTAAGACGCAGCTTCTGTGCTGTGTTGGAGATCAGCGGGTGTTGAATGAGCGCGTATGCCATGGAAAACGACAGGATATGCACGATACACGCACACGCAGGCACAGGCACAGGCACAGGCACAGGAGCCTTGCCATTTTCCCAGGAAAATCAAAGCCCTTTTGTAAATCGTGTCCTTGTCGCACGCTACTAAACCTGTGGCATCAGTGCATCCGAAAGAGGCGCGTCTTTGCCAACTTTCCGCGTTTCTCCCGTTTTTATTATTGTTGTTGTTGTTGTCACAGCAAGCCAGCGCACACGTAAACGTCAACAGCGACTGCGACTGCGACAGTGACTGCGACTGAGACAGCGACTGCGAAGTTAGCGTAGCATTTTATTGGAAGCGTGCGTGCACTTTCCCATTTTAAGAGCCGTTAACGGCACCCACTGCGAGACGCGTTCTCGCGGCATTTTGGTTGGTTCGAGCAGAGTCTTGTCTCGTATCTTGAGTCCCCCCCCCCACCCGCCCCCCATCTTCCAACATCCCTCCTGCCTTGTCACTTAGCCCCCTCCCCTAACATTGTTATAGCATACCCAGAGGTTGACCCCTATCCTAGCAGCGCAATATTTGCTGCTCCGCCCCACTTGGGCCTACGCTCCACTCTGCTTACCTTTTTCTAGTCGCCCAATCTGTGTCTCTCCCTCTCTATCCGTCTATCCGTCTATCAGTCCGCCTGTCCGCCTGTCCGCCTTGTCAGTCTGTTTGTGTGCAGCATTTGTGGCCTCGTTTTAACTTGCTTGGTGCCCCGCAATTTCTCGGTTGCCACGAGTTTGATTTGTCCTTCACAAATCAGAGGCGTGCGCTCTCGCAAGCAGAGGGGATTGTTTGGAAGTTGGCTGAATATTTAACATTATCTAAATTAATTTTATTTTATTAAATATAAAATAAATTAAACCTATAACTATTTTAATTGTCAATTTTTTATTAATAATATCAAATATAATAAATATAAACAAAGAAGGGGAAAACTTATTTAGTGTGTTAACATTTTATTCAAAACTTTCGCTTTTTAAATATTTAATTTAAATTAACTTATGATTTGTTATCACGTTTAAGAATTTGAAATATTAACTTTTATATAATAATTGTGCTTGTCAAATATTTTAGAAAAAAAGTAAATAATTTAAATAAAAGAAACAAGAAAAATAAAGAAAATAATTAAATAATATAAAAGATATAATCTTTACAATGTTTTTTTTTTGGTTTGTTTTTTATCAAATAATTTTTTGATATGAAAATATACAATCTAAATGAAAAATAAGGAAAATACATTTCTAATCAAAATGAAATAAACATTAACAATTAGTTAATAATTAACGGTAAATACAAATACGCAATGTAATTGTGCTTAATATTTACAAATTGAAGTCTTAACTATAATGATACTAAGTACAATATTTATCCAGGATCGTACCGCCCGCCCCGACCCCCCCTGAGCACTTGTAAATTAGCTGATGGACGCCTATGCGTATTCGATTGCTGCCTCGTCGAAAAAAAAGAAGAAAAACCAGAGAAAAAATGGCGCTTTTCGCTACCTGTGGCTCTTGGTACAGTGGGCGGTAGGTAGGTATGTACATACATAGTGGATGGCATATGCCCCGAACTGTATGAGAGGTTCCTTGTGAGCTGAGGTCCTGGGACTGAGATTGAGGCCAGAGATGGAAATGGGATTGAGACTGAGACTGTGACTGAGACTGCGACTGAGACTGAGAATGGGAGAGGTTCTGGTGCCGTGGGGTGCCTACACGCGCGCAGTTGGAACTGTTGCATGCTGTTAAAGTTGCGCGCGTAAGGAAACAAATTTTCCAGCAGGCGACCGCCTGTTGGGTGAACGGCAGACCAGGCAAGTGGGCGAGCGAAAAAGAGAGAGCTACATATAGTGTTCATATGCTCATACAAATGTACAATGTCCTAAAGACACACAGAGAGAGAGAAAGAGAGAGAAAGAGAGCGCAAAAGAACGAGAGCAAGATGAGTTATTCTTTGCTTTTTTTTATTTTCGTATTTTTCTGCATGACTTTTCATAAAACCCCAGCGAGTTTTTTTTTTGCTACTTTTTCATTTTTTCATTTCGCTTGTTGTTGTTTTCTTGTGTGTGTGTGTGTGTCTTTCCAGTGTGTGTGCTCAGAGAGCCGTCTGCCATTGCATTGCGCTCTCACGGCACATTTTTATTTTGCTTCCAATGATTTTTTTCCTCATGCCCTGCCTTTTGTTGTTGTCGTTGTTGTTGTTTTGTGTTTTTTTTTTCCGCTTTTCGTTTGTCGGTTTGACCGCGCGCCCCTGGCCACAAGTACCAAGGCAACAACAACAAAGCACACGCCTCTGCCGACGTTGCTGTTGCCTTTGCTGCTGCTGGTGCTGCGACCGACCGTTGCTTCAGTTTGCGACTTCCCTTATTTCTTGCTTTCATTTTTGTTGTTGCCCTTGTTGTTGTTGGCCGTGTTTTCTGTGTGTGCGCGGCGAGTGTACACCGCAATGGAAAAATGAGAAAATTTTTACTGTGGTTGTTGTTGTGGCAATGGTGGTTGCTTGATACCTGCCCCGGTCGTCGCCGCCACCGTTTCTGTTGCCAGCGCTGCTGCACCCTTAGTCAATACACACACACACACACACACACACGCAAGCAAAATAGGTAAGTGAACGAACCAACCAAACCACGCTGCGACGTCCTGAATAATTGCAATAAGTGTGAGGGAGAGCACAAAGGATTGCTACGGTATTTTGAATGTGTGCGAGTGAGCAAGCGAATGCCTATCTTGTCTTGCAGCCACCGAAACAGCAACGGCAGCAGCAACAGCGACGCTGACGTCGCCGACATCGACAGCAACAGCAACGGTGACAGAGGCAGCGACAGCAGCGCATTCTACTTTAAATACTGGCAACGATCGACGTGGAGAAGCAGTTCATAAAGCGACTTTAACGTGTCGAGAACGCAGCCCGAAACAGCCGAGTTAGCGCCTCGTCGAGCACAATTTTCGCCGCGGTTTTTCTCAAAAGTGAAGCGAAAAGCAAAAATATTTTCAAAACTGCATTTTTTGCGTGTGGGTGGCTAAATACAAAATATTTGAAAAGCGCCAGAAAGAAGCAAATCCATATATAAAGATATATACATATATATATATAAAATCGGAATATAAATTGTTTTTTTTTTATGTTTTGGTGTTGTGCACAAATACAAATACAACAAGGATTACAACAAACTCGGATTACAAGCAACAACAAAAACAAAATATAGTTTTTCCGTTTTGTGTTTTTTTTTTTGTTTTTTTCTTTTTGTTGTTTTTTTTTTGAGCACGTGCAACAGACTTAATTGACAAAAAACAAAAACGAAAAGAAAAAAAAGAAAAATAAGAAGAGAAAGAAGATGCATTTGCCCGCAGGACCCACATTGGTGGCCAATACGAGCGCCCATACGCAGGTCCTGGTTGCGGCAGCCGCCGCTGCTGCTGCCGCTGCTGCGAATGTTAGCCATGGCAATATAAGCACACATTCGGCCAGCAGCACGGGTAGCTCAACGCCGGATAATGTACACAATATTAGCCACAATAATAATAATAACAACAACAACAACAACAACAACAGTAGCAGCAACAACAACAACAACAACAACACCAGCAGTAGCAGTGGCAGCAGTAGCAGCAACAACAACAACAACAACAACAGCAGCTCCAACTCAAGTTCTTCCAATTCCAACACGACTGCGGCGAATTCAACAAACTCGGCCAAGATGCCAAGCTCAATGACGGACATGTTTGCCAGCCTGCATGAGATGTTGCAAGAGTATCACGGCGAATTGGCCCAGACGGGCTCACCCTCGATCCTTTGCAGCGCCCTGCCAAATCATTGGCGCTCCAACAAATCGCTGCCGGGGGCATTCAAGGTGATCGCCTTGGATGATGTGCCCGATGGCACCCTCGTATCGATCAAGTGCGGCAACGATGAGAATTATTGCGGGGAGCTGCGCAATTGTACGACAACGATGAAAAATCAGGTGGCCAAATTCAATGATCTCCGTTTCGTTGGACGTTCCGGCCGGGGTAAATCATTTACCCTGACCATAACCATTGCCACATATCCGGTGCAAATTGCCAGCTACAGCAAGGCGATCAAAGTAACGGTCGACGGGCCGCGCGAGCCAAGAAGTAAGCAAAGTGAGTTTTTTAGTTTCAATTACAATTTTTCGTTTCAAATCCCAAACCCAACCCACCCAACCGCCACCCCATCTACCCGCAATTACCCTCCAAATATCCAAAGATCCAGTTACTCCAAACTCCTTCCTTTACAATCGAAACCATTGAGATGGTGCAACCCGAACCAAAACTTTTTAAACAATTGGTTAAATTTCTTTTGCGTTCAATGTTATTAACAATTTCGCTTTTCTTGGTTTGTTGTTTTTTTTTTTTTTTTTGTTTCTTTGTGGCCTGCTCTTGGTCTCTTCCAGGTTATGGCTATCCACATCCCGGCGCCTTCAATCCGTTCATGCTGAATCCCGCATGGCTGGACGCTGCGTATATGACCTATGGCTATGCAGATTATTTCCGGCATCAGCAGGCCGCCGCTGCGGCCGTACATCATCCGGCCCTAACGAAGGCAGCCAATTCGCCGAATGGCAGCGCCAGTGGCGTTATCTCGCCGGGTGCTGGAGCCGCTGTACCAGCGGCTTCTGCCGCTGATTATCCGGTGCCGCCGTCGTCAGGCGGTGTTGCCGTACCACCTGCCTCAATGATGCCCTCACCGCCGGGTGGCGCCTCTGCGTCTGCTTATGCAATGCCACAGTTTCCGTTCAATCATGTGGCTGCCGCTGCGGCGGCTGCGGCGCATCAAAGTCAAAAATCAACGCCGCACGCCTTTCATCCGTACAATTTTGCGGCGGCGGCGGGGCTGCGTGCACGGAATGCAGCTGCTGCGGCCCTGCATCATAGCGGTCTTGGTGGTGCCGTCGATGGTGCGCATATGAGTCCCGCCTCGTCGCGTCCATCAAGCTCCTCGCCAACGCCGCACGTCCTGCTCAAGCTGAACACTTCCATTGAAACGAGCTCCATACACGAGCAATCCGCCTCCGATGCCGACTCCGATGATGAGCAAATTGATGTGGTCAAATCGGAATACGAACTGGATAAATCGATCGATTCCACGCGCAGCTCACCCACCCAACAGATCTCAGTACCTCTGCGTATGCGCTGCGATCTAAAGGCGCCGTCGGCACTGAAGCCCCTCTACCACGAAACGGCGACGGCGGCGACTGCAACGCGCCAGGCGTCGCCAGAGACGACATTGCCGGCGGCAACAAAGCTGAAGAGCGCTGCCGTGCAGCAGAAGACTGTGTGGAGGCCCTACTGAGGGGTGCAAAGGCACACAAACATACATACACATGCATACACACACACACACACACACACACACATGTATGTATATACATGCTAAAATAAATGTGTATGCATATGTACGTAAATAACATAAAGAAACACACATAGTGATAGTTGGACATGGAAGAATGAACGACGGATGATGCAGGATGCAGGATGCAGGATGTAGGATGCATGCAGCGTACGCAGAGTGGCAGCAATATTGTGATATAGTCAAATAAGTTAGACACGTCCACAGCAGAGCAAAGCACAAAATAGGAATGGAACCGAACAGAACAAAAGAACAAAAATTCTGGCGAAGAAGAATCGAAGAATCTTAAGAAACCACTCCGGCCGGCAAACGGAGCGGTCCAGTTGGAGCAAGTTTGTATTTAAATCGCGTTGGGATTGTGCTGTGCGACGAGCTCCCTCGAAGTTTTATGCTCGATACATAAAATCGTGCGTCGAGTTCGTTAAATCCAAATGCAAAACGAATAACAAGAGTTACCAAAAAAACAAAAAAAAAAAAAAACAAAACAAACAAACAAACAAATGAAAATGAACAACAGCAACAACAACAAAAACACAAAAACAAAAAAACATTATTCTAGCAACCAATACCAAATCCCCCCAAACCACCCACTCCCCCTACTCCTATAAGCTGGCTAAAATAAATGACGGATCTTTTAGAAAATTACAAAATGAAAACAAAAATAAAAACAAAAGAAAATTTCAACGATCGCCAAGCTGCGAACGTCAAGGAAAATAAAAGAAAACTTAAAGAAACCACAACCTCGCCACGCCCCCTAAATTTCCAAAACAAAAACAAAAAAAAACATAAACACTTTAGTTCAATTCAATATATATATATTTTTTTATTATTATTACAATTATTATGTTTTTCTTTTCATTTTTAATTTTCATTTCCATTAAAATACATAGGAACTTTGTCTTCGATAGTTTTAGATTAAAAAAAAAGTTTTATATGAAATTCTTCTACTTTTTTTTGTGTACAAATTTTATTATTTTATTTTATTTTATTTTTTTCAAGGAAAGTTACTAACCCGAAAACTTTTGTATATAAAACAATCAATCAATAGGTTTACATATGCCTTAAGTTTTTTTTTTTTAATTATTATTATTATTATTATTTTTTTTTTTGATAATTCGAATTTAGCTATTGATAAGTTTTAAGTTTTTAGTCATGTAAGGACAATTTTTTGTATAGCATTAAGTTTTAGCGCGAAAAAAATTCACACGAACGAATTTCTGAAACCAAATAAAAAAAGATTTAAAAAACAATAACAAATTACAAACGAAAACATGTTTTTTTTATGTAATCTGATAATATTTAAAAAAAAAAAAACGAAAACAAGTTATTTTAATGAACTTAAGCCAAGATAATTAACTTTGGCTATAATGCTCATCTCTTTTCGTTTGCCGTTAGCTGGAGTCCTCCTCTAACCAAGAGGATATTAACTTTGAGAAATAGTTTGGAAAATTTCGTAACTAAGCTAACACATTAAAAGAAACATTGGGGAAAATAAAAGATTCGTTGGATTTAACGGTTTACAGATGCTTTGGAAAGGAAAACATCGGATTGGCTCAAATAAAATAAATTTTGTTTTACCGCATCGTGTCTTGGCCAATGAAAAGGACAACATGTGTTGATCATTTATATTATACTATAGTATGATAGTATTAAGATTGTCGGCAATATTCGTATTTACTGGATATTTCACGTTGTGAAATTGTTTATCGATCATTTAGAAATTTTTGGGTGTGTTTTTGTTGAGCCAAGAACTTGTAAGTGGCTGTGCAGCATTAAGGATTACAAGGATATTCCTTGCAAATGGTTAATGTATTTACCCAATACGGGACACTGTTCCGCAGGTAAAAAATCGCATGTTGATTGCTTGAATCCGTTTCAAAGAAACTCAAAAATAATTTTGGAACTCAAAATGTATCCTGTAGTGAAAACTTTGCGGTAAAAAAAAAACAGATGAGCCTGGAGACAGGAGAAGTTAGAACGTAGATTATCGTAGAAAAATGAACTTTGTATCAATTTGTAGAGACAAGAGGACCACAGCTCAAACAACATCGCATACGATATACAATATACGTACACCATATTATATTATTATTATTATTATTATTATATATATATATATACATATATGCATCTAATATCTTGTTTATAGCCAACAAAATCAACAAACGCAGAAGAAGTGATAAAACATTTGAAATTGTGCCGCATTTACTTCGACGAGTTTTGTGATGTCAAAAGAATTGAATACATTGAAACTAGAAGAGAATACATCATACATCATCGAACATACATCAAGTGCGATAGATCAATTCATTGAACAGATTAAATCAACAATAAAATATATTTTCATAATATCGTACAGATCCAAAGTATTCTGAAGTTTCAGCTAAATTAATCAATTACTCAATTACTTAATTATTAATTTAATTAAGCCAATTAGCAACGTTTAAATTAAAATGTTGCATGTTTATTTCAAATAAACTGCATTTATTCTTGATTACAATTAACTGAAATAAAAAAAATACTTTAGATGCAAATAAATAAAATACGTCGTTGTTGTTGTTGTTGTTTTTCTTGTAGTTTTTCTAGGAGAGCCGCAACTGAGGTTAACTCTTGTTTGATGATGATGTGATTGTTGGCGGCGGAAAACTGCGAGAAAATGCGAAAGTCAAAAATGTCCACGCACCCACAAAACGAACCAAAGATACATTCCCCCAGCTGCAGATACTAATACTTCTGCTACAGATACAAATACAGATGCAGATACAAATACAGATGCAGATGCAGATGCAGATATAGATACAAATACACATGCAGTTATAGATACAGATACAAATACACTTGCAGTTACATATATATTTACAGATACAGATACAGATACAGATACAGACACAGATACAGATACAGATACAGATACATATACAGATAGTATTTTTATATAGACATATGAGGAAAACCGCGCAACGACGCATGCAACAAAAACGAAAAAACAAAAAGCGAAAACGAGACGCAGCGCCAAAAGAAATCAACCGAAAATATAAAAATGGCCAAAATGCATTGGAATGGAAAATGGTTGTTGTTGGCCAGAAAATACAAAGAGAGCGCCGCATCAGTGGAAATTGGTGCAAGTTTTTTTTTCTCTTGTTCTTTTTGTTGTTGTTGGTTAGAGTTGAATTGCAGCAACCAGCACCTCTCCCCACCCACCCCAGCACAGTATATTACTTCAACTCCTCCTCATTTGTTCCCCCTTTCCATTTCCCTTCCCCTCTCCCTACTCACCCGACTATCACTTTGCCAACGGGGGCGACCGAGATGAGCTCTTCTCCTGTCCCAAAAGTGCCACATACAAATTAAAATCGAAATGAGAGACTTTTCGGGCGCCTGACATTGGAAAATGAATTGCAATCGCCTTTGTTCGTAATGATGCACTATCCAACGAGAGACTATCAGCTAGATGAGCGAGTATGTAATCTCCTCAAATATCGATGTAAAATTTCAATAAACAAATTTTAATTCGATTCGATTAAAAATGAAATCAAAAGTTGATTTAACATAATATTAGACTTGTCCACTTTGTACAATATATTTACATACACTATGTACATACACTCATTCAAGTGCGGAATATACTGTAATTATATTTTATACCCTTGTCAATAAATGTCAACTTAATAAATTTAATCAAACTTTATTTACATTTGAAAAAGACTTTTAAATTACCTTAGGCATCTTTTTTTGGTCTAGAGTTTTTGCAGGTTTAACAATTTTTGCTTTGAAGTGTATTAAAATTGCGAATACATACAGTTCTCGATTGTGATTTATTTACTTATTTCGTTTTTTTTAATTTAACATTTTTGTTTTTGTTTTTTTTTGTTTTTGTGAATTTGTGGCTTGATTTTTGTTTAATTTAGCGCTAATGAAATGCGACTGGCGACGCTGATTGCATGTGGCCTAGTCCTTTCCCACCTATGTATATGGCATATATGTTTCAATGTGTGTGTGTGTGTGTGTGTGTGTGGCAGATGCAGCTGCATTTGACTTCCTTCTGTCCTGCCCTGCCATGGAGAGATTGTTCGTCCCGTTGCAATTGAAATGCATTTGGCCACATGTCACGCAAGCAAAGTCAATTGTCTGGGCATTTTTAAAGCTGTTCGGTTTACAATTTAAATGCCAATGTTGCCGATTTGTAACTTGTCACTAAACGACATACATACACTCACACGCATACATACAAATACCGTGTGTGGGCCGATGTAGGGGAAATTTAAAGGGGTAACATAGGGTAGCGAGGCCGATAGGTTCGCGGTTAGCCCCATTGGGGTTGGCCATTTCTAATCATTAACTGTTTGTGTTTTTCTGTATTTCTAATGCGCTTAGTTCGGTTTAAATAACTCAAGAGCCAGCGAATTATTCGACTGTGTCCAATGCGTACAGGAGGCGACGTAATCCCCAATAGCTGAGATTTCACATTTCCCATTTCCCATTTGCTCTACCTTAGCATATATCGATATCGATATCGATACGACCAACAAACTAACACTAACATTGTCTAAAGAAAAGAAAAAACAAAAAACAACAAGCGAGAATTAACTGCTTTAACTTGCCACATGCCACACAGTTACCGCCACAAGTCAACGGCCACCTCTCTCCGAGAGCCCTGAGCCCTAACCCCGCAGATCCACTTAATTTGCCAAATTAAAGTGCTGCAAAAACAAAATGCAAAAAATTAAAAAAAAAAAGGTGAGAAAAATATTTCACGGTAATTAAATGACATTAAATTTTAGCACAAGACAAGGCAAGAGAGAGAGAGAGAGAGGGAGAGAGAGAGAGAGAGAGAGAGTGTGTCAATGGGTACAAAAATGGCCAACTGAATCGTTTATTCCGAATTTGAAATGCCCTTTTCAGAAAAAAAGAAGATTAATCGATACAATTAATTAAAAATGTCTAGAAAGGGGTTTTTGATTTTCGACTGACAGTTTATTTGGTTTTAATTTCATAGCTTTCACATCATTTTATTTTCAATATAATATTTATTCAATTGATTCCATAGGCAAACATTTTTGATAAGTGTATGTACCCATGAAGATTGTGAAAGAAGATCTATTAAACTTTGAAATTTCATCAACAAACGGAAAGATGATTTGCAATAATCCTCAATCTAGTCAGATTTTTGGTCTTTATAGAAGAAATTTTGCTTGATCGACATCTCAATTTAACATACTCTATGTAAAATGATAAAAATAATATAACAAATTTTAAAATATATAAAATATGAATTATTTAAAAAAATATATAATCATAATGATAATAATAATGATAATTGCAGCTTTTACAAAGATCAATTAAATAGTTATTTAACAAATAAATCTCATGTATATAGAAGACTTTAAATTACAATACAAAAACAAATTTTGAAGTTTTGATAAATATTGTTATTAATACTTAAATAAAAATAAAAAAATAATTGGAGAATTTGAGAATATTTCATGATTAAGGTAAGTTTCTATATATATACATTAATCAAGAATATATATTTAATTGGTAAAACTAATAAATCATTGGAATATTTTTTTATTTTTATTAAAATTTATATATTACATATTTTGAAGAGTGGAAATATTATAAATTCAAGAAAATCATATGAGTACCATATACAATGTATGTATGTTAAAATAAAAATAATAAAATAAATAAAAATAATTAAAATGGAAATTAAAATAAAATAAAAAATAACTTTGAATGCAATTTAAAGTTTTATTGTATTCAACAACTTTTTAATGTAATTGATTTAAGAAAACCAAAAAATGATAAAATTGTTAATTCAATAATTAATAACTAAAGGGATCAAACAATGTGATTTCTTGATTCGTATGTTATAGTTGTGATATTTAATTTAAACTAATAATAATAATAACTCGTAACTATTCGCCCAACTTGAATGACTCAAAATAGATTCATTAAAATGGAGAAGAAGGCGAAAGAGAATGAGGAGAGAGAGCTGCAACTTAATTAAATTAATTAATTGGTTAAGCAAATTGCCCCCCTTCGGTTTTTGAAGACGAAGAAGTGGAGTAGAGTAGAGTACAGATGAGAAGAGAAGAGAAGAGAAGAGAAGAGAAAGGAAGAGAGTCGTGTCCTGCGATTGAACCCTTTTGCAGATGGCGCTTTGTGAATTTGTCAATTTGTCAGCTCGACTATTGTCAAACTTTTGATTGACACTCAGCGTATTTAGCCTGGTTAATGGTAACGGTAACCGTTAAACCATTTTCCGTTTCCATTGGTTAACCATACATACACACATACATACATAACATACATCAGTTCATCAGAGTACAACTTGTTTCGCTCGTTTGTCCTTACGTCTGTCGGTTGTCCTTGGTGATGCGCGACCGCATTTAATTTTTATTGAATTTATTAAGTGATTAAAAAGTTGTCAATATCAACGAGTCGGCAGCAATGTTGTTGTTGTTGCCGCTGTTTACTTTTGTTTGCCACATTGTCACAACAATGAACATTTGTTTACGTGTTGCTGCTGTTGTTGTTGTTCTTGCTGTTGTTGTTATTCGCTGCACTGTCCAGTTTAATCCTTGCTGTGGTTGCAAAAAAAAAAAAAAAACAAACAAACAAATTCAGCCTCAACTGGTCTTCTCTTTATGGACATTATGTAGAGATCGCTTTTTCAATATTTTCCAACAGCTTTTTGCAGTAAAAATTTATTAATGCCAACTCTCACTGTGTGCGTGTGTGTGCGTATGTGTGTGCGTGTGTGTGTGTGCTTGTGTATTTGTGAGAGTGTGACCTTTGTGGTTGCTGTGGATTATGCGGTTGGGCTCACTTGTTGCACTTTGCAGCAACTCATTTGCCACGGCATTGAATCCAAAAACTCTGCCAAATGCTACTCTACCTGCCTAGTGTCCTGCCTAGTGTCCTGCCTAGTGTCCTGTCTAGTGTCCTGCCGCTTTGGCCGCTGCTGCTGCTGAATGTCCGCTTACAATTAGGCTGTAAACTCTGCGCGTCCTCAGGTTTTATCGCCCGACTTTAATTTCAGTTTCAGCTAATTTCAATTTCAGCACTCAACATGCGATTTACAATTTCCGGATCAATTTCAAAAGAAATTTAAAAGTTACATATACTTACATACATATACACACATACATACATGTATACGTGTATTTGTATGTTAGACATTTTTAATAAGAAACTTACTTTAAGTTGTGCAATAATTGTAATTTTAATCAGCAAATTTAAAATAATTTTTTTAGACAGACATTCCATACATGATGTATATGTGTGTGTAAATGTATATGTGTATGTATGTATGCATCTATGTGGGCTTAGATTAAATAAAATGAAAAAGTTAACAATTAATTTTATTATTGTTTTAAAATCGTAAGAGAAAGTATTAGATTTTCCATTTTATTTTTTTTATAATACTTTGATATTTTCTAAAAAATCTTTAAATCAATTTTAAATATAAAAATAAAATGGTAATATATTTTTTTTGCTTTTGATATAATTTTTGCCAGCTTGGCTCCGTTTTAAAAATTAAAAAAATTATAAATATATTGTATATAGTTATTGGTTTTTTAATCAAAATGTAAAAATCCTTTTAAAGTATTTACTAGGAAATAATTTTTTTATTAGATAAATTTACTGATAAAAAGAAAAACCAGTAAAAATATTGTTCAAGCAAAAATATTTGTAAACAATTAAATAAATAAAATATATGATAAACAATTAAATCTTTTAATTATTAAACAAATTTTAAATTATTGTCATTAATTCGTGTCTGGTATTACAGATGATAAATAAATAAATTGTTAATTCAATTAAATTATCATATGTATATCTATATATATATATCTATATATATATATATATAATATATTATACAATAATAAATTGTAGCTTAACTTTTAGGCAGCTATGTTTAATCATCAGCTTTATTGTTCGGGATGAGTTGGATGCATCCAATTCTGTGACTAGCTTCAGTGCTTCACAGCTTCAGTGTCGTTCGTTTGCTGATGAATTTTTGGCCAATTCGTTAAAACCCATAGCGCCATTGTGTAACAAACCAATTAGCAATCAAAATGAACTAACACGTTGCTTCGTTGGACTCCTCTGTTTGCTTTCCACCTCATTCTGCCACTCCGGTTCAAGGCCCTTCACACGCCTCTCTGACTGCCACAAACCATCCATCCCCCCCATCCGCATCCACACCCACACCCAGCCATTTCGTCTATATGTATATATGTATGTAATCACCTCGGATGTGGAGCAGCACTGCTCATTGTTGACATGTCGGCGACAAACTGGAACCAACGTCTCCGTGCTTTTACTCTACTTGCAAGCTAGTGGAAAACTTTTCCATATTTCACGATGATTCCTGATTTCAGTGGGTGCTCCTCCCCCTCCCCTGCAGGCTCCACATATTATTATGTTCTCCATCCAGCCGACGTCCCCAGTGTCAATAGCAACCGAAAAGCGAGGCAACAGTTTACGTTAAAAATTAAATTTTCAAAATTCAAAATTCAGAATTCAGAATTCAGAGTTCCGAATCCAGATGAATTCGCAAGATGGCAAAAACCAATGCGTACTGACTAGTTGTAGCTCTGTTATAAACTTGAAATATGGAGGAGAAGGCGAGCAGGGGGTGGAGGAGGCTAGGGTTAAGGGCAGCATCTGGGCGAGGGTGTAGGAATTGCCACGGTAGTCATGTTAACAAGCAGAAATCATGACAACGTTGATGGCACTTGATGGTTCGGCACGGTCTGCTCTTCTGTTCTGTTCTGTCGACCTGCTCCCCACCTCCTCCTACTCCTCCTCATCCTCTCTTCGACCTCTCCTCGTATCCTCCTGTCCATAGTTGTGCTCGAGTCTCCCTCTGCTCTGCTTGTTGCGCGTTCAGTTCATTAGGAGATGACTGCCACAAAAAAACAAAAAAAAAAAAACAAAAAAGAGAAAAACGAAGAGTAACAGAAACCAACAAGGCAACCGAAAAAAAGGGGAGGGGAAATTCGAGAGATTGGAGTAACTCTGCCAGGGAGTTTAACTGTCGGCTGAAGTCAACTTCATGCTCACTGATTGCACCTATTAGTGCCATGCCACCTGACTGAATGCAGTTGCATTAGGATAGGGACGAGGGACGAGGGACTAGGGACGACGGACGAGGGACGAGGGACGAGGGACTAGGGACGAGGCAGTGGGAGTGCAACTAGCGGGGTATGTGTGATTGGAAGAGAGGTGAGCTTTGCCAGTTTAAATGTTGAAGCATTACATTTTTAATTTGATGGATCAACAGAATAAACGAATCGTAAGCGAGGCAACAGCATCGAGCATCAAACACCGTGCACCGAGCACCCAACACCGAGCACCGAGCACCGAGCACCCAGCACCGTGCATCGAGCATTGAGGTAATTGGGAATTGGTTTGGGTTTTTCAATTGGGTTGGGCTTTTGGTTTTTGGTTAACATTAGCATTAGCGTTTGTGTTTGGGTTCGCCCGTTTACAGTTTACAGTTTTGACAGTCCAAATTCTCTTCTCTTCCCTCTCCCCTCGCCCACCCACCAGTCTTTATATCGTCCTTTCTCTTTCTCGGGGAGCGGAGGTATTCTACTTCACAAAGAAAAGTTTTAGCAGTTGAACTGCATTTGCGGTTTTTTCTCATATATCTACATACACATATAAGATACAGTGATACTTGGATCAAACGTCCTTATTATCCTGGCTGCTAATGGTAGCTATTCATTTCGTTTTTCTTTCGCCGACAATAATTATGCTTGTTTGACTATGGCTAATCCCAAAAAAGGGAGTTTAATATTATTATGTGTGTTAACTTGGCTAAAACATATTTTTTATAAAATGAAGTTTGCAACTAAAAAGTTAATCCAAAAGCAGTCGAATATTTATTATATATTAAATTGTTGATATTTAACTTAAAATTTTTAAATTGGGGACAATTCCTAGAAATTCTCTTTTTTTGTTTTTTTTTGTAATTTTACATCGATTAAAAATTGGCTTAAAATGTGTATCAGGTTTATCACTTTTCATTTTACATTTTATATGTTACAATTAAATGCTTAAGGATAATTATAATTTTAAGATTAAGGATATTGTCACCTGCTTCTCAAATTAAATCATAATTAAGAATTAAAATTTTTCCTCCATTTAATTGCGAGTATTTTCAAGAACTTGAATACAGTTATTCTCCAAAATAATGCCCAAGGATACGTTTTTGAAATCATGTATATGCGTATGTATATGCATTTATTTATCTTTGCCTGTTATAGGTATTAAGTGGAGCAAGGAGTATCTTCTAGTCGATTGGACTCCGGCAGAGAATTTTATTTTGTCGTATTTTTTCATTTGCCAGGCACCGTTTGATGCTTGTCCCGAGCTGCTGCCAGCTGCTTTGATGGTCAGTTAAGCCTACACCGTTTGGTTGTCCGGTTGTTTGGTTGTCCTGCTGTCCGTCCGGGCTGTCCATTTTGGATCCTTCAGTACCGCTGTGTCTGTCTTGGCAATGGCCATTAATCATGTCATGTAATGCTGCCATAAATCCAACAACAATTTCGACCGTTGCCCCGCCCAATTTGGGTATTTGGCTCGCCCCAAGCTTTTTGGCCAGCATGGCAATCGCGCGCTGCATTTTATTAAATGGCTAAATGAAAAGTCGCGCTCATTGTCTGTCATCCAAAATGAAACCAGCAACGAAAGCGTCCAACGCGTCCAACGCGTCCTGCACGTCCTGCGAGTGCCATCGGGCGGGCAGAAGGACGGCTGCGACTGTGGTCAGGTTGCACATTGGGATGGCTTGTTGCATATTTGCGGGGCGCATTAAATTTGGCTGACAATGGTTCATGAAACTTGGCCATCAATATGACCACGTCAATGTATCCCTTTTGCCTTTCGTGTGCATGCATGCATGCGTGCGTATGTATGCGTGTGTGTGTGTGTGTGTGTGTGTGCGTATGTGCATATGTGTGTGTGGGTGTGTTTGCCTGTGGGCGGGCATGCAAACGCAATATGGCGACCGCAATGCTTCGACATTGCCAGCAGAGCAGCGAAAAACAAGTGTGAACGATTTAATTCAGCCAGCTCGACTACAAAATACCCAGAGCCGAGGTTCCAAATACCCTACAAAATACACAGTATATACACATACCTGTATATATATATAACATATACACGTACACACACAGAGTATATTCAGAAATAGAAATATCAAAGATTTGTTATATTAAAGAAATATTTCATTTCTTTTTTTTTACATTATCGAGTCCTAAAAATAAATAAAAATATATTAATTCGAATAAGTTAATGCATTTATGTAAGGGTTTAATTTTTGTAGACTTTTTCTTTTAGGAAATTAACCATAAATTTATTTAAAACATATTTTACTAAAAAAAAGTTTAAAATTCTGTTTTTTATGGTGTCACGCGATGAATATTAATTTTTTTAATTTATTAATATTTAAACGTGCAATAAATATATAATGAAATTAAATATATTATTTAATACAGTAATATTTAATTTAATTATCAATTGTCAACTGAATTAATAACAACTTTTGTAAGCAATTCTATTTTAAATTAATTTAATTAAGTTGGGGGTGAGATAATAAATAATTTAATAAAATTGTCATTTAATTATCAAAATTTAATTAATTTGGGATCTATTGTGAATTGAAATTTTAAATTGATTGTAATAAATAAAATGTTCATAATTTGAATCTTCTGATATCGAACGTTTTTTTCAGTTTTATAAAATCATTTGCTGTTACATACACTTCCAGGACATTATGATACCCTTCTTTCTCCATATAATGTATGTACATACGTGTTCAGGGTATGCTGATGGGTAGGGGAAAGAGGGGGTTAATGGGGGCGTCAGTGCAATAACACGGCAACATTGGCAACTCTGGAGCACAAAAAAACAACAACAACAAAAACAACAAAATGAAAATCAACAACAAGGAAAATGAAAATGGCTGCCAAAAATCAATTGAGTGCTAAAACCAACAACTACAAATAACAACAACAACAACAACCGTAACAATAACAACAACATGCGAACATTATCCTTAACGATATAAAAGGCGAAAAACCAAAAAAAAATAAAAATACAATAAATAAAATAAATGCCCTTGTTGCCGATTTCAAAAGTGAAAAATGCCAAAAATTAATGTTTAAACCAACAAAACATTCTTATATAATTTTTGTATTCACATATTATCCTTCCGCAGGATTAATATGTTAGAACTTAATTAAAAAGTAATTAGTAATTAGGGGAAAATCACAGCATATTTTTTGTTGATTTAATTAAAATATCAAAGTTTTCAAATGGAAATTTAAACTTATAACTAAGCAGAAATATAATAAATATCAATAAATATTATATTATATTATTAATCAAATGTTTATTTTATTTGATTATTGATTTGTGAACTTGTATAAATTTTTGTAAAAATGAGTTTTTCGTCTAACCCAAATGAATTATTTTAAAGTATTATCCTGTAAAATTCGAATTATATTTCGCTTTCAGCTCAGTTTACTTCAATCTTAATAAAGTGCAGCTAAATAGGGTTTTTAAGCTTTAAATTGTTAGCTATAAAATAAATCAACTAATAATAATATAACTAGTTATAATAATGTAACAAATAATAAAATTAATTATAATAATTATTATAATAATATTGCATATTGAATAGTTATACCACACAAAAGGAATCACTGCAAGAAATTCAATTGAAAAAGTGTCTCAAACCACAGAATAATGCCATATAATGCCATTAACCTTTAGATCATAAGTTTACTATAACATATACAAATATTACATTTAAAATGTGATCTGATCGAGTTGCGATAGGTATCGCAAGGACAAGTACATACCATGTGCGAGTATATCGATTATTTTGCATGTGCATTTTCGTCTTTGTTTTTTTGAAGGACAGTGGAGCCTGTCAACTGAATAAATCCGTTGAAATTGTTGTGCATGCTGTTGTTTGTTGCAAATATTGTTTTTGTTGCCTATGTTGTTGTTGTTGTTGTTGCTGTTGCTTTTGTTGCTTTTGAAGAGTGACAGGCAGCGGCTAATGCACTTTTGCAACCGCAGCAGCGTCGGCAACTTGAAGCCGTCAAATAAATTGTCAACAAAAAACACAAAAATAACAAAAGCCAAAAACAAAAAAAAAATTGAATGCAAACTTTTGGTGTGGAAGACATACATATACATGGGTATACACATACGTTGAAGCTTGTGGGTGTGGCGGAGGGACAGAGCGATGGGCGGCGGGTCGGGTGGGTGAGGGGTAGGGGGTATATATGAGTCAACGGTAGATCTGAGATGAGGAAAACACAATCGCAATGACCAGATTGCCGGGCAAACTGCAACACTTTTTATGGCCCACTCGTCGTATGCGTGATGCGAGCCAAAAAGAAAGTACCGTAACGGCGAATGAATGTCACTGCGAACACGAAGCGACATGTGCACTTTATGGCGGCCAAACGATGGACGCTATTGCCACAAACAGTCAGCCAGGGAGTAGTTCGAGTGTGCCCCGGTAAGCCCAACACAATTCAGGGCGTGGGAGAGGGAGAGGGAGGAGGGTTGGAGCGGCTGGAGTGGTCAGAGCTAAGGGGGCTGGTTAAGCCGGGGGTGGGGGGAGTGCAACTGCTACGAGCCATGAAGCGACAAAATCAAATTGCGTTGCAACTGATTGCGCATTGGATTGGGTCGTGGCGGGTCGTTGGCGGGAAGGGGGTCTGTCCGGATGGGTTGGCGTGTGATGCTATAAGACCAAGTGGGTGGTAGGCAGAGAGGGGGGATGGGAGGGAGGTGCGCTGCCTGTCAGGCGCGGCGGCAGCTGTCATTTGGACAGTTGTACGAGGAGCGCGTCGGGCAGAGGCACAAAACAAACGAGTGAAATGAAGCAACACTAACAACAAACAGGCAACAACATCCAGTCGCGACACATCAAAATGCTGCATATTGGGCCAGAAGATGGAACAGGGGAAGGGAGGAGAGGGGGGGGGGGGGTGAGAAGAGACGGTCTATGGATATGGGGAAAGGGTTAGGGCATCGGGAACTGGGTACTGGGTACTGGGTACTGGGGTCAGTCAGCGTGCAGTTGCAATTTGGCAGTCAAGCAAGTGCTCTATCTCTTTTTCTCTCATTCTTTATCTCTTTCTCTTTCTCTTTACTTTTTTTTTTTATATACCATATATATTCTGTTTGCTGTTTTTGCATTTTTATACCCTGTGTCTAATTGAGGATTGCATGGCAACGGGTAGCACAAGCATGTGCCAAGGTATGCAACACTTCATCAGAGATCGTTATCTTATATATAAATATAGTATGTGCATGTGTATGTGTATGTGCATGTGTTTATATATATGTATATTTGGGCTAAAGTATGTCTTCAAGTCGGGCATATTCAATTTGGCAGCTTCATCTTGTTAATTGTCTGTTGCCGCGACTCTGTGACTTGACAAAAATGCAACAGAAATGTTGCAGGCAATCATTTTGGCTGGATGGATGGAGGCATGGCAAGGCGGTTCATTTAGACTTTGCCCTTTGGTCAGCCAACTGGCAAATCAAGCCATATTATGGCCAAAACACACAAAAACCTTCGCATTTGCTAATTGTTCGTCTAACACGACGGACCACAGACACGAAACACCGAAAACTGAAAACTGAAAACTGAAGCTGCGAATCATCGTCAACAACAATTGCCGCCAACTGACAGCATAAAAGTTATTTTGGCTAATTTGTAACCCCACCCCACCACCTTTGCATCTACAGGTATTTAAACAAGTTTTGTTTTTGTTGTTTCTGTTGTTGCCTAAGTGGCACTTGCGAAATGCGGTTTATAACTTTAATTGAACAACATACGTGGCGTATACGCAACATGCAGCCATGTGGCTGATTGGACTTCAGTCTTAATCTCTTACAGCTCGACATTAACTAATCAGGATGACGCAAAAGATCAACCAGGATGCAGTGCATAAAGGTCTGACCAATAATGCCATAGTTGGGATCTAATTGAGAGCTAAAAATGATTTTCTGCAATTGTGCTTTATTTTTCAAATGTATTTCTTGACTTTTAGAGGATTGAATAATAAATTGTTGGAAATTAAATTAATACAAGAGAAGAATTGCTTATTTTATAAATATGTTAAATTAATTAACCAATTCAAACAATTGGGTTAAATGTATCAAAGTAGCGTAGCCATGGGTGGATGAAATTGAAAAAGATTCTTTTTTTTATATAATCTTTCAAATTGTAACTTGCAAAATAATTTAATTTATTTTAATAAGGTATACAATATGTGTGAATGTACAATTTAAATTTATGTATGTATTGTATTATATAATATGTTATTATTATTGCATTGAACGTATCCTGGTCGGCCTGAGATGATATTTAATTAAGAGGCTTATGCATTGTACTATGTGTTAGCCGCCTGGCCGCAACTTAAGGAGCTGCTTTGCTATTAGCAAATATTAAACCAATTTACACACACACACACACACACATTTATATATTTGCACACAAATGCATATGTGCACACTGTCACATACACACACACACACACACACACATACCGTGTCACACCCACAATGTCACATTCATAGCCAGAGTCAGCCGCCGGGGTCTAGCCACAGACAAACTTCACTTGCAGTTGCAGTTTGCATAGCTGGCGGTTGTGTGGCTCTTCATGTAGTGGATGCAAGCGAGGTGTAGCACAAGGGGGTGTGTGCTTTGGTAGGGGCATGGTGATAGCCCACCGTTTTCATGTCGGCTTAGCAGCGCCATTTTACCATTATGTTTGGCAGCCTGTCCAACAGTCCGTCCTGTCCGTCTACATTGTGTGCCTGCCTGCCTGCCTGCCCGTCTGTCTGTGTATCTGTATCTGTATCTGTGTATTTGCATCTGTATCTGTCTGTGCATTTGTATCTGTTTCTGTGAATCGCGTCCGTCGTGCGTCTGGGCGGATTATTTGCGCGAGTGAATATTAAATTTGAACCGCAACCGAATGGACCTGGGAATGGCAAATGGAGCTTGGGGTTATGCGAGCCTCTGGGCTGGCACGCAAGTTACTTCCGCTCTTTTTGCCTGTCAGAGATCAGAATGCGTATGCGTATGCGTATGCGTATGGAGCCATTGCATCGGCACAAAGTCCAATTATTTGGCAGCAGCTTCGGCGACTCCAGAGCGGTTGATTTTACCATACATACATACCATTGTTCATTTTCTTTTTTTTTTTTTGTTTTTGCAGTATATTGTATATTTTTATTTATTATTATTTATTTTTATTTTGTTGCTGTTGTTGTTGTTGTTGGGTTTTTCCAGCTGCTGATGTTGTTACATACTTGTATTTTTTTCCAAGCCGCTTTTTATTTACTTATTTATTTATTTGCTTTCCTTTTTTTTTCATCGAAATAAAACAACAAAAAAAGGAAAACAAATTTTTGGCAATCTTTAAGTCAAATGTCGAACATGAAATACCAAAAAACAAAACAACGAAAAATAAAAAACATAAATAAATAAAATTTGTAATCAACAAATATAACCGTAATGAATGTTAATTTAAATACGATTTAGCAATTTTATTTATTTTTATGTATTTTACAATATTCTAACGATTGATAAATTAAATTAATTACAATTATTATTATTACATATATTATATAATACTATTAATTTGTTTAAATAAAATATTTATTTGTTCAAAATTTCATCAAATGCGTAATTTACAAATTATTTGCTAAATTCTGTAATAATTTGTTTATTTATTTATGCGTGTATGTGTGTTTGTACATATGTATATGTACATATTGTTTTATATATTAAATTTTAAAATTTGTAAAATTCTAATTTTAATTAGACGCACACAAACAAAAGCTTTACATTTCTATTACATACACTCATGTATGTATATGTATTTTTAACTTGTGTATGTAACTGTATGTATATTTTCATATATATTTGTATATAATCCTTGTACTATGCACTGTAATCACACTGCCGGCCACTTGAATAGAAGCACAATTTCATATAATTTGTCAAAGTTTTGTGCAATTTTCGTTTAAATTTATTTTTTTTAGTTTTAAATAATTCATTGCTAGTTAACAAATTAGTACAAATTATTTAATTTATTTATGTTGAGAGTGTGTGCATTCTTGTGCCTTATTCTAAATTATTTATAGAACCGATCAGTCAGGTTATTATAAAGTCAAATTAATTGAAATTAAAGGAAACTTCAGGCTAAGCGGCTTTTTCTAACATTTATTTATTTTCGTTTGCTTTTTCGTTCTGTTGCCTCAAGTTATTTTTTTTATATTTTTTTTCTAACATTTTTCTGATTCCGCATCGAAAAACATTTTTAAATAATCTTTAATTTTGTTTTTGTTTCAGCCTCAAGCCAAGTTTTTATTTCTTTTAATCGCAAATAACAACAACAAATTTAAAAAAACAAAACTCAATTCCTATTCATGTGACCGGCGGTGTACATAGTGTGTACATACATACATACATACATACATATAGTACGTATGTACATATGCACATACAATATATCCCTGGGCTATTTACTTAATAACTCAAAATTCATATTTATGTACTTTTTATATGGTACCGCATAATGCGGCGAAGGCAAAACTTATAAATATTTATGTATATCCGGGCTGGGCGAAATGTAGTCAGGGTGTCGATTTAGGGTGAACACACACACACACACACACTCACACACAAACAAACAAAACCAAAAACAAAAAAGAAACACAAACACAAATACAAACAAACAACAAAATGTATCGAGTGGTGTGGCATTTAGTAGGTACGACTTACTTTCATGTATTCAAAATGCTGTGCTCATACGAATGCGTCCTGGCTGATGTCCTGGCTGACATCCTGGCGGATTCGCGGAGCAAAGCAAAAATAAAAGCTGGCTGGACCCACTTTTGCTACTGTGTTATCTTTTTTGGAAAATCGCTAACAATAAATAATTTATGTGCAGCGCAAATGATAATGAAAAACCACCCCAAGTACAAGGCCAATGGGTCGACGGATGCGATTATGTGTGTGTCGGTGAGTGTGTGTGTGCGTGCATGTGTGTGTGTGTGTTTTTCTTTTTTTTTTTTTGTTTCGACTTCAGCTCTTCTGTGATTCAGAACATCTCCTGCTGACCCCGGCTGCGCTCTGAGCGAGTGCCCCGTGCCGGGGGATGCATTCGGTCGGTTGCGCCTTTCGCATATTCCAAATGGAAATGGAAATGGAACTGTTTAAGGCGATTTTCCCAGGGCGGCAGCGGTGCGGCGGCCAGTTGAGTGGCATTGAAATCACAAAATCCAAATCGTGCAACCACTTCAAATGCTGATGACAATGCCTACGGTAGACAGGGACAGCAAGATCGATAGAGAGAGAGAGAGTGCGAGCGAGATAGAGAAATAGATAGATAGATAGTTAGAGTGCGAGAAGGACGGGAAGATATGGCAGAGAATCGGGCCACGCCACGATGGATGGATGGATAACATTATCAGGCATATGCAGACAGACAGGGCTGCAATCGTCACACAAATGATGCAGTTTCTTTTTTGGTTTTTTGGTTTTTGTTTTCTGTTACAACAATATGTATAAATGTATGCATGTGTGTGTGTGTGTATTTGTATAAGTATGTAGTAGTATCTTCCCGCCCACTCCCATTCACACTCCCATTCCCAGCCTGATTACACCACTGGCGGACCTTAGATAACCGAACAATGGCGGCGCAAGCATTCACACAGACACACACAAACATACAACACACACACACACACTCATACAATACACACACAGACACACACAGACACATGTGGGCTCAGAGACAAATAGCCAACTATGATTTTGACTTGGCGGACCAACAAACAAGATACCAAAACAGACAGCAGAAATCTGGCAACAGGCATGTGGCATAATCAGGGGCATGCACCAACTGTTGCAAGTTGAGAGTATCCCGTTGTACCGATATAAGGTATGCAACACGACCATGCAACAAGGCGGCGGCCATTTCTCAAATGTATGTCAAGGATTTAAGCGTAAATGGCGCATCCTCTTCAGCGGTTTTTGCTGATTAGGTTCTCATTTACCGTTATTATGTACGTATGTATGTAGACATTGAAATTGACAAAATACAAAAAAGAAAAACAAAACAAGAAAAATCAAAGAAAAATTGAATCAAATTAAATTAATTCACAACTTGCACAAGTTATTCGATAATAAGAATTTTTCAAAATATGTTAAAATTCAAGAATCTTCAGAATTCTTATACTATTTTGGCAATAAATACCTATATACATACATACTTAGATATTGTACATTTTTATTAATATTATTGTTTAATTAAAATATTTATTAATTATTTTGCTGATGCGTTTCGTTCTATTGAATTTAAATGCAATTTGTTTGCCATGAAATGAAGAATAAAGCAGGAAATTTGTTATTATATTTTAGATTTTTGATTTCAGATTTATCTGAAACGGTTTCATTTATTATAACGGTGAAATTGTTTATAAAATAAATCAACAAGAGAACAATAAAAATCTAAAAATAAAATATAGCCTGGCGGACTGAATGATGATGAACCGATGATGGCCATTTTTTAAGAGCCATTTAGAGTCATCCCCAGAGGGGTTTTAGCTTTGTTATGATCATCTCGATTATCCTGGTTATCCGGGCACCAGTATACGGGAGGGGGTGGGAGAAGGAGCCACAAATGCCTGTGACCTATTCACGACGGAGAATGTCACCAAGCGGCAACTGAGATAAATGTTGAATTGTGCTCAGACGGACAGGATTATGGCCAATATCAAAGTAAATGAACAAGTACGAGTATATGGTATATAAAAACTAGGTTAACAAGGCTAAGCTATAATAAGAAAGAAAGAGAGAGAGAGAGAGATAGAAAAGAGAGAGAGAGAGAGCAATTTGTACACTGATTTTGGATTTTGTCTGGCCAATTAATTGGCGTATCGATGGGGACTACTTTATCGCATTCGAAATGTCAGTTTTTCCAATCAACAACACAAAGCGAAAACTCCACCTAAACAACAAAACAAAAAGCAAAAATGCCAAATATATATAACAAAACACAACACACAACATACAACACACGAAAATGAAAATAAAAATAAAAAGAAAGCTGTAAGCTGAAACAGAAACAGAAACAGCGGCGGCAGCAACAACAATTACCATAATAACGATTATAAATAAGATAAAAAGCGAGGGAAGGGGAGAAAGTGTAAAGTGAAAAGTAAAAAGCAAAAAGGAAAATAAAGACAAAATCAAAATAAAACCAAAAAAAAAAAACAACGACAAACGAAAAACGAAAAACAAAATAAATAAATATCAAAAACCTAAAAATACAAGGGAGCTCCATAAAATTTCTGACAATTTTCTGACAGCAAACATGCCAACACTCAAAAATCGTAGCATACTTTTTTGCGTTTTGTGTTGGCTTGGAGAATTATTGTTGTATCCTTGTTGAGTGAGGTAAATGGGTGAGTGGGTGAGAGGGTGAGAGGTTGAGTGGTTGGGGATCGAGGGTGTCAGTGGCTGGTTGTTCGGTATTCGTATTGGACATGGACATGGAGCTGGAGCTGGAGCTGGAGCTGGAACTGGAGACGGAGTTGGAGTTGGAGTTGCGGTGTGGCATGTTAAATATACGTCACAGCTAAAACGAGCACATGTCTAGCGCCAAAAGTTTCAAGGATATGCCCAACGCCAACAGCAGCAACAACAACAACAACGACAACAACAACAACGACAACAAATGCAATTGCAAAAACAACATACGCTAAGTTGTTGGCATCATCGAAAATTAGCCAGTGGCATAAAGGGGTTGCCAGACAGTCAAACAGCTAGCACACCGTGGCAGGCGGGCAGGCAGTCAGTTTGTCCTTGCTGTATCCTTGCTGGCACGTTTGGTTCGGTTAGTCTTTTCAGCTCATATTTCAAACCTGGACACACAGGCACGAGGACACTTATTGTTATAAGCACATTCGGGCTAAGCGTTGTTCATTGTCCTTGGTAGTTACAGTGCTTCTGGCTCTAGCCCTGTCGGGTGTACCATATAAACTACCGGCTACCGACTACTGAGTACCGAGTACCGAGTACCAAGTACTGAGTACTGAGTACCAAGTACCGTGTACCAAGCTACCGGCTCTTGGTTACCAGAAACGTGTTAACCTTTTGTCGCGCGTATATTTCAAAAGCCAATTACATGCGCTCTTAAACGTGCAAAGTTTTGTAATATGATTTGTGTTGGCCCGCTTTAAGGCTCTAATGACATTTCCCATCCCATCCCACCCCTTTCCCGTTCCGTTCCGTCCCGTCCAGTCCACTCCTGTCTGCTGGCCATCCCTTTTATGATCATATCCTGGCTAAAAGCACACATAATATTGTGTAAGGCATACAATTTAACAGACTTATTTAAAGGGTAAAAAGGGCACACACATCACAGCCTGCACTGAGCGAAAACAATGAGTAACATATAGTATAAAATTAAAATCTTATTAAATTTAAAAAAAAAAAGTCAATTTAATTTCGGTAAAACTATAAAAAAAAATTCCGAATACCACAATTATAATGAATCGTATGGTATTATATATATATGGTATTGAGTAATTAATTGAGTAATTAATAATTTTATTTAATACTTTAATTTGAATTTTAAATAAATAAAGAAAAAACTCATTTAATCACTAAAAACGGGAAATTGGTTTGGCTTTTGATAACGGACGATAGATTTTAGCTGTGGCAGGAATTCAGAAATGTAAGTATTTTTTTTTTTATTTATTTAGATTGCAAGCAGGTTTCCTAATTTTTCTTTATGTGTAGTGTCATGCATTTAGCTAAAATGCAGCCAGAGTAATACTTATTTACCACCGATTGGATCAATTACTGAGTCTTGGCTATTGGCAATTGGTGCGTTTTCCTTCTGGCTTACAGTAGCTTAAGCAAATGTTTTCTGTAATAAATAAATAAATGAAATAAATGAAATAAACTATTTGCAATTTAAATGAATAGAGCGCACATTTAATATTATATATTTTTTTTTTGCAATAAACTATACACTACTAAAACGATTAAATAATTTATTTTAAATGAACTAAAAGAAAAGAAATAATTCTCAAATCGTGAAATTCTTTTTGTTATTTTGAATAAATATGCAACGGTGTCTGTGATTTTTTTTCTAATACTTTCAATCAGAAAGAAAACTTTTGATTTGATTTTTTTTTCATATTTTCGATTGTAAAATCTTCTCTGCAGTTGAACTGAAATACGAAGTAGGCTGTGAGAATATGTCAGCTTTGTATGTGACACATTAGTATTTAGTTATATATTTCATCGGCACACAGTTCGGGTTACAAGCACGCTTCAAACTTTTAAAATTTCGCTTGGCGCTCGCAAAACTTTTCCGTTTCGGTTTTAAAATTCAAAACGCCCATTATAATAATATTAGCAATGGCGTCAAACATTAACAACAACAATAACAGCAATAATAACAGTAATAATAATAGCAATCAAAATAATAACGAAAACAGCAACAATATGAATTATGCCAATAATAACAGCAACAACAACAGCAACAACAATCGCAACAACAACAACAACAACAGAAGCAACATCATCAACCACAATATCCAAGCCTTAAGTGAGAATTACATTGAGAGCCTTGTGCATAACAATGTCGCACGCTACAGAGTCTGGAGCTATAACAATATGACGGATCTGCACAATATCCATAGGGGCATCGTCGGGGTACGACGGCGCCATACAGATTTGCGAACGGACAATATGCTACGGCTGGAGCAACCGGCGTTGCACGCCTTGCACGCGGAAGGAATGCAGCAAGGGCAGAATGGGCAGAATGGGCAGCAAAGGCAGCAGATGCAACAGCCACTGCAGCAGGGACAACAAATGCAGCAGGGGCAGCAGATGCAGCAGGGGCAGCAGAGGCAACAGATGCAGCAGCCACGGGAACTATCGACGCTACCGAACTATGCCCATACCCATTGGGAGCGGTATGTGCGCCAGCGTTTGGCTCGAGTCCAACGGCAACGTGCCGGACAAGACGCCATGGGCCATGAGGGGCAAGCTGGAGATGTTGTCAATATCGGAGATACAAATCATGTTGTGGGCACACCCACTGTTGCTGCCGCTAATCATATGGCACACATGGGCGGCGGCGATGCAGAGGTCGTCTTAGGGGCATTGGTAGCGCCGCAACATCTTGGCGCCGGCGATGGCTTACATCAGGGGCAGGTGGTCCAACCGCAACGTCAGCAGGTGATCCAGCCACCAAGACGGGAGACAGCGGGGCAGCGAAGGGAACGCAGCGTACAGCAAATATTACGTTTATGCGATTTCATACAGCAACAGTTGGCAGTAATTGCGGCCCAAATCGAATCATATGAGGGCAAGTTGACCCACAATAATCCCCAATCGCCATCACCTCCGGAGCCAGACGGCGATGTCATTTAGGTGCCATAATGCATCAGCAAAGCAACAAAGCAACAAACAAACAAATCAACAAATCAAGGAATAAACAAAGCAAGAAACAAACAAAGCAACAAACAAACAAACAAACAAACAAACAAAAGCAACAAAGCAGCAAAGCAACAAAACTCATCAAAAGGCATCCAAAGGCATCAAATGGCAACAAAATTAACATCAATTGTTGCAACAGCAACAGCAACAGCAACAGCGGCAGGAGCAGCTCTTGGAACGAATGACGAGCGAGATAGAGAGAGAAAGAGAGAGATGGGGCAATGGATATGCGAACGTTGGATGGGGGAACAGTTGATCGATGATGATGATGGCGAGAAATCTGTGATATCTTGGTTCCCGTATTTGCATCGAAGTAGCTAATTGTTGGCGTCTTTCATTTTGTTTGCATTTTTTTTATATCACGAAAGTCTTTTCCAATCCAAAATTTACCTTCGAGTGAGTGCACGTGTTATGGTTGGACGCACAAATGAAGCAAGTAAAATGTATGCGCTCCAAGAACACGATACTTCTTGTCTATTATTTTGTGGGACTGGGTCTGGGTGTGGGTCTGGGTCTGGGTATGGGTGGGTGTGCTTTGATGCATATATACATATGGTACACACATGCACACATACAGGCAAATGCATACGTACATAATCGCATAGGGAAATGCTATCGTTATAAGGCAAAAAAAAAAAAAAAATATGGGCAATCGCTTATGAGTTGATTTCATCCATTTTTGGTAAATTTTTTCAATTTTATTTATTTAAATTTTCTGACAACATACACTAAGCTACATACACTACACTACCAGACTTGTTATTGTTGTAAACTCTCGCCTCAATCTTGGTTTTTCGATTAATATTTTTTCACTTTTAGAGAAATTCTTTCATTCCTTTCGCTTCTTTCACGTTTCTCTCTCTCTCTCTCTGATTAATGCCACTTTTTACTGATTTTCGATATTAAGAAATTAGTTAAATTTCATTTTAAAATTTGCTCGAGCTTAAAGTGTGCAAAACTCTCCCAAGTTTTTGGGTTGAGGCTCGCTCGTTCGGTTGTTGTTTGGAAATGCATTGCACAACCGGAGGGGGAACCCCCGAAAATGATGGGCAGATGGGTTAAGCCGCCGCACCCACAGTCGATATGCACACATATACATTTACTGCCTGTGGCAGTGTATTTGAGGCCATTTAATTTTTGTGTGTTTCGTGCAAAATGTTCAGATTTTCAAGAGTGCTAAAGAAATGACATGCAAATTAGTTTTGTTCAAATGACTGACAAGTTGTAAAAGCACACGAACCGATGGCAGAGCCCTCAAACGGGACTTGGGAGAAACGAGCCACCTAACAGAAAGGTGCCACAAACAGGGATGGGGTGGGATGCGACGGGATGGCATGGGATGGGAGGGGATGGGATCGGATCCGATATGATGGGATGGGATGGGTTGGGTTGGGATGGTATGGTCGAGATGGGGTACCGCCGAATTTTCCAATGAAAGGCGCAACGTCAACGTAGTCGCTGGCAAATGGGCCCATGTATGTGTGCATCTGTATATGTGTATATGTATGTATATGTTTGTGTAAATAAGGTTGCCGACGGTTTGATTAGGTTTCATGGCAAGGGTTCTGTAAAGCATATGGAAGGAAGCCCAAGGATACGATGGCAAGCCAATCATCGTTTGCTTTGGCCACACAATGCGAAGTGCATAAATAAACAAATTTTCTGAGGCTGAGACTGAGACTGAGGCTAAGGCTGAGGCACGAGAAAAGGATATTTTATGACGGCTGCTCGTAGCTCACTCCTTTCAACTCTTTCAAAATCCGCTTTTGACATTGAACTGCCCATAGATATAATACAATATATATGCATGTATATACCATGTACTCGTATATGTATATTCATATGTATAAGAATAGTCAGTAAAAGGCTATTGGGCCATAAACCTCTGACCCGGTTACCATATTGTTTTGGCTGACCAAGCCAAGCCAAAACAATAACAAAAAGAGATGAGAAAAAAGGGAAAATAGAAAACGAGAAAAACCGCCGCACAATGCGCTGAACAGTTTATGGACTTGTTAAACTGTTTAAAAATATATTATCATACCTCGAATCCTGGCCGTATCCTTAACGTACAGGTAGCCCAGCTAACACTTTTAACACGTTCCGCTCGTCTCTTGATCCCACCAAATACGGCTCACAGTTGGCTAGCGAACGTTTAATTAGCAAATTGCTTGAAATCGCGCGTAGATGACTTTTACCCCGAGCCCAAAACTCTTAACCCCGAGCCCTCAGCCCTCAGCTCTCAGTCCTCAGCCCTCAGCCCAGAGCTCTGTGCGCTGAGCCCCATGTCCCGCCCTTGCTAAATATTTGACAATTTAATTAGTCTAATATTGGGATTATCTCTGGCATGTCCACGGTGAGCATACATGTGTGTATGTGTATGTGTGTGTGTGTGTGTGTGTGTGTATGTGAGTGTGTGTGCGTGTATTTGGCATGTATGCATTAACAGCGCATTAGACAAAGAGCTGCTGGATCATTTACCATACCATATGCTATTAGCTGCATCTTGTGGTCGCCGTTGCCGCATCAGCAATAGCTTTTGATCCTTTGATCCTATTGGAGTTAGGGCTTGGGTTACGGGTTACGGGTTACGGGCAATGGGCAACGGGCTACACGGGTTATGGGTTACGGGCTGGGGGCAGACGTTCGGTTTGCTTTCGAGCTGTTTGCGAAAATTTTAATTAAAACGCTGATGCAGCTCATTTGGCCTTTGACCTTTTGTTTCGCTTTCTTTTAAAGCTCTTTGCCAGATAACCCAAAACGCCGTGGCCAAATTTTAATTAGCTTAGTTTGGGCCACAGTCCGAGGCATTCAAATCCTTTGACAACGGCCAAACACGATACGCCACATGTGGCGCCATTATTAACATCACACATGGACCCCATACAGGCCACAAACAGGAGCCCAAGCTCATACACTGAAACAAACAAACAAAAAAAAAGCAACAAAAAGCAACAAAAATAACAAAAACAACAAAAAACAACAAAAACGACAAAATAAACAAAACAAAATTCAAAAGTTTCACCTCGTTGAAATTAGTGTGCCAATGCAAGGATAACATTCAATGCGCTTCAAGGAATATCTCTTCATTCGAGTCCTTTGAATTTGAATTTCCGAATTTGTAAATCGAACTTTTAAAAATGAAATATTTCTTTGCTGAACTCCTTTCCCGTTTTGGCCACTTGACATAATTAAAACTGTTTTAGATTTTTTTAGCGGCTTGCCAACTTGTTTGTGGGGAGCTGTTGCCGCAATTCACACTTCAAAAACCCATTCACTTTTTCTCTCAGTGTACGTTTTCTATAGCCGAAAATTCATTCTACTTAGGCGTTGCGTGGGAGCACCAAATCGCCAAGATACCGTGCGGTGGTATGTAATTCAACGGAAGTTCCTTAGGGACTGGCGAAGGTGAAAGGTGGAATTATAGTAAATTATAGTACAGATGGTAAATGCACTTTTAAATAAATTATTAACCTATTAAATGTGCGGATTGAGAGCGTGTCTAGCACAGGATCCAGCTGGCCAGCTGGCCAGTCGTTTGACCTTCTCTTAATACCAAAGCAAAAAACAACAAAAGTAAAAACAAAAAAAACAAAAAATAGTTAATTAAATAAATCCATAGTCATACGTCCCTACTGCCACATGGATATACAGTGGTCGGCATAATTATTTTCACTAGAAAATTATCACACATTTTCAGTTGATTATTTAAAGTTTTGTATTCTTAAAAGGATAAAACCTTATGAATATTTTATTTTCTGGCATAAAAATGTTTAGACTGAACAAATGAAATAAAATGAAGGATTTTTTTATTTATTTATTTGTGGTTTTTGTAACTTTTAAAAAAAATCTCGGCATTGATCCTTGTAATTTTGAAGGATATCTGAACAAATGAAATTATAATCTGTGTTTATAGTCTGTGAAGAAAGCACTTTTCCCGCTTGAGATCCTTCAACCTGCGAAGGATATTAAGAATATAGCTTGACTGTTGACGCTCTCATCATATTGTCGCCTTTTTTGTTGCACGGACAACGCAACGGACATGGCGTCGAATATCAAACAACAACTACAACAACTACAACAACAACAGTAACAATAAAGGCAATAACGAGAGCAACAACATTAAAAACAATAACAAACAAACAAATTTCAATTCGTTCGCACCAATTTGTTGTTGCTTCGTGCGTGTGTTTTTGTTGTATTTCTTGCAATTGTTGCAGTTGTTGCAATTGTTGTAGTCACCATCGAATACGAAAAAAAACAAAAAAAAACAAGAAAAATGAAACAAAGTTAAGAACAACAAAATGTCACAAATATGTTTGGGCGCAAGGACGAAATGCGGCGAGTGGCCAAAATCGTTTTTATCCTCTTTGCATGCTGTATGTTTTCTAAACAATCCAAACAATAACAACCCAAACAACAACAACAACAATAACAACAAGCGGAACAACAACAACAACAAGCGGAACAACATGAATGTAGGCGCCTTCTGCTCTGACTGCAGTTTTTGCCATTGCAATCTAAACCGTAATCCAATAAAATCGACTGCAGGAATGCCCCCAAGCACCCTCCATTTATGTGTATGTGTATATGGTCATGCAGCTCCAGCTTTATTACACCACCCTCTCGCTCTCTCCCCCTCGCTCTCTCTCTCTCTCTTTCTCTAGTACGGCGTCCAGCCCAATATCGAGACACCAACACACAAAAAGATTTGACAGTTCATTGTATGGCCAAAAGGACGAAGAACAACGGACAACGGACAACGGACAATGGACAAAGGACAGCGTAAAGTGTAAAGTGTAAAGTGGAAACACACGCGCAGTTGAAGCAGCAAAAATCGACGCGAGGGCAACCAAAAACAGTTACCAGAAATCCGTTACAATGCATCCGGAAAGCCCATGGAAAGCCCCATCACCAAAATGAATAGATAGCGTTGCGCCAACTGCAGCCCAAGTGAATTGGGGCTACAGCTACATACAGCACAGCTGGAATTCGGTTGCTGCCTCTGGAGTGAAGAGACAGTAAGGGTGGTCAGGGGGGGCAGGGCTTATGCTGCAGTATGTGCCTATATAGCTGAAACCCCAATGCTCGTACCTAAAGTGCTGAAAGGCAAAACGAGCAAATTTTCAGATGCTGCTGCTCGGCAGAATTGTTACGAAATTGCTATTTGCACTCAATAACGCACCCATACACGTATATGTATATGCACATGCACACACACACACGCATAGATGTTGGAAAACCCATCTCCTGCCATCAAGCCCGCAACCAGAACCGTTCTGGCCACAAGCACTGACCCAACTATATCGGATACCCGCAAAAAAATGTCTATATGGGCCGAAGAGCCACGCGGAGAGGCGGACGGGGCGGATGGGGCGGGGCGGTACTGCAGCTGGAGTTGAAATTGGAGATTGGGGGTAGTTGGACAACTACAGTATGTTGCAGAAAGCAGAAGCTACTACAACAGCGAAAAAAACAACAACAAAAAACACAACAATAAAAAAACAACAACAACAACAAAAAACAAGGCACAGTTATTCATAAAAAAATTTTCCCTCAATACAGTCAAAACGTAAAACTTAACAATAACAAAAACAAAAAAAAAACAAAAACAAGAAAATAACGTATAAAAAAATGAGAAACGGCCGACAGTTCTAAAGGATTTACCATACAAGATGACGCATCGTGTCGTGGGTCGAGGGGGGAGGGGGCCTAGGTTTAGTATGTTACATAGTATGGTATGTGGGACGTGTCTTCTCCCGATAAACAAATTTGTTGCACTTGTCGTTGATCTTTGCATTTTGCACTTTGCTGTATATTGCAGAGGCGCCACCAATAGCTGAGCACCAGGATACAGGACAGGAGTTGCCGAGGTGGTGCAACACAAGCAACAAAAAAAAAAAAAACATAGTCCTCTCAGGCTCCTTCCAATCGAATGCTTCTTCTAGTTTTTCTCAATATCCTTCTCTGCCACCATCTCCTCTTCACATGACTGCAAGTTTAGCTCATGATATCCTATGCCTTTTCCTTGACCATCTTCACCTTCTGGTACACTGTATCCTTCTACTCTTCCCGTACTATTTTCTTCCTTTCACCCCGTATCCTCTTCCATCGCCTACTTCTCCATCTCCTTCTCAATCTCCTTATGCACTTCAATAAAATGTCCCTGAAAATGATTTTGACATCAGAGTTAAGCTAAGTTTGAAGCACACTTGCACGCGCCTCCAGGGGCAGGGATTTTCCAAAAAAAAAATAAAAATATAATTATAATAATAAAAAGAAAACCCAAAAATTTGCTTAGAAGAATTTCCCCAATAGTTTCCCAGCCAAAGGACGTTATCAATAATTTATATTGTATATAACTGATATTTGATTTTCATATTTGAATAAATTATTTCAATTATGATAAAGCATTACAAATGTATGTCTCCCATAACGAGTACTTACGATATGTATGTATGTATGCATATGTATGTATATAGTATATGGTATATGGTATATACTTGTGCATATGCAGGCTAGAGGGTTTTCCCTGAAATGATAAGCAAATCGCTCGTCTAGCCAAAGTCAAAATCCAAATCAATTGCTCTGCATGAGATGCATTTAATGCGAGTTCGGAACAAAGGATCAAATGCCATTTAAATAAATATTTTGCATGTATGTATGTGTGTGTGTGTGTGTGTGTATGTATGTATGTATGCATGTGTACGAGTATATGGCATAAGCGTGTACTGAGACCGCCTTCTGTTCGGTTCGTCCTTCAGCGCTGCAGCGTGCACAGCACGCTTTCGGCTAAAATGTAACGTATTTGTTAGTGCACGCGACTAGTTCAGCGGCAGCACAGGACTCACTGGCTGTTCACAGGGAGCAGCGGATCCTGCACCCAGTCCCATATTCCGCATCCTGGCTGCTCACCCAGTGCCGAGTGCATTCCAACAAACGAACACCATAAAGCCGCAGGCGCATGCAGTGTTCCCAGAAAGTTGTAAACGAATGCACAACGACGCAAGGGTACTAGCATGCTCTCTTCCTTATCTCTATCCCCATCTCTCTCTCTCTCTCTCTCTCTTTCTTTCCGTCTCGCCCTTTTGTGCTTAAACTTTATTTTGACTTAAACGTTCGATTGCAATTCGCGTGCGCAACTCAGCGGGTGACAAGGTCTTCGTGCTGTGCACGCAGCCAAGGCAGAGAATAGAGAAAGAGAGAGAGCGAGAGAGAGAGAGAGAGAGACCTATTGAGATAGAGCCTGCGATAAGAGGAGATAGGTAGGAGAGAGCGTGCTAAGGAAGGTGTAGAAATTGAAACAGCTTCCGTGCACGCGCAATAAAAGGTTCGAAAAAGGAAACAAGGATTCAAACCAACTCGCTGACTTTTCGGCATGTTACAGTCGAGGATATGACGTGATGCGACGCGACGCGACGTGACAATTGGTCCTGTCTCATTTTACAGTTGCAATTGCATAAAGATATGTCTAAGGATATGCAGGATAAGTTGTGCCCCTATGGCATCTTTAAAATAATAAGAAAAAGTTTTTTTTTTCTATTTGCTTGAGAAACACAACGAGTTTTCCCGACTAATTTTCATCAAAGACCCAAAATACATTTACCCTGAAATATCCATATTCTGACAACGAGTATATACTATGATTTGAGGTGTATGTACACATTTAGTTTGCTTATGTAACACACGATTACGTATTAGTTTAATTAAATCAATTTTTTTATCGATATACGATTGAAAGAGAGTGACAAAATCTTAACAATGCAATTAACAAAATTTCTATATCATTTATTAATTAATGAGTAAAAAGTTTAATTTCAAAATAAATGAAAATAATTAAATGAATATATTGGAAATGTTTATAAGTATAGTTGCAACAAAAAGGATAAGAATCCTGAGAAAGAAAAAGCCGAACAAATCAATTTAATATGATTGAAACTAAAGCGGTTTTGCTTAAGCTTGTTATTCGAAGTATTTTCAAATCACAACACACGCTCAAAAACACACACTTATACACACACACACACTTATACACACATACACAGTTACGTAGGCAAAGTGCGGGTTGGGGATAGAGAGGTGGACCCAAATTGGGGACGAGCGGAAGTACAGAGGATATTAACACATGTTGCCAGCGACATTAATTGAATTAGTGTCTCACACGAAAATGGGCTAGACATGTGTATATGGTATATGGTATGTGGGGGCGTGTCATCCCAAAATGACCAGCGGCTACAAATGCCAACTCTCTTGGCGGATAGCAAATATTACATACATACATACAAACATACATAGTTGTCCGTGCGTTTAGCGACTCAGGCGATTGTGCAAAAAAATGGCAATGGCCAAAGGATATGGGGAGCTACAGTTGCGAATTGCTTGTGAATCCTTTTGGCCAGAACATAAAAACTCAATTAGACTCATTACACGCCCAATTATGTAATATGAAATAAAGCGCAGGTCGATGAGCGATGAGCGTTGAACGATGAGCCATTAACCTTCAGCCAGGACAGGTGGCAGGACCCAGGAAACTGGAGGTCATACATTTGCTCTGGGCCACAATTAGAGACCCGTTTCGCATCAACACGGCGATCCCTCATTTTCATTTTGCTCTTCATGGCCCAGTTGAGCAGGAAAATGGCAACTCGTAAATCGTCAAACCGTACTCAGTACTCCTACTCGGCCTCAGCTCCCCTCCCCCCTCCCCCACTCGCTACATTACACATTGGCCCAACACCCATATACAGATCCGCAATCCTGCCTCGTATTGTTATCTAGGTGGAGCTATTTTTTGGTATGGTTTCTGGTGTTGGCATTCATTGTTCTGCTTTGGATGGCTGTTTTTTTTTTGTTTTTTGTTTTTTGTTGCTTTTTATGAGCTTGTTGGGAGGGGGCTAGCACGGAGTGAGGGGCAGTGACTGCAGAGGGCGGTGTTCAGCCTGCTGCCAGCATATAACGGTACTCAACTAAATTGCCAAAGCGTTGAACATTTTTCACCCAATGTGGGCCAATAAATATAACAAAACTACCAAAGTAACTAAACAACAGGATGCACCCTGGACACCCTGGACACCGAGGACACCGAGGACACCGTGGACACCGAGGACACCGTGGACACAAAAGGCAACGATGCGAAGGCAACGGTGAACAGTCCACAGAAAGTTAAAAAAGGATCAAACGCTCAAAGATACATTCCCTCCGAGCGAGGGCACACCGAACATGAGATACCCTTCTTATTTTCCACAGATCGAATACAAAATTCAATTAGAATTATAATATTTTTTTCTTATTTTTTTTATTGTTAATATTAATTTAATTTCGTCTGGAGTTGATTAAAAGAAATGTAGAAAATTAGGTATTGGGCATTACGAAAAGGATTCTCTTCCTTTTTGTAAAAATTATGATGTTATATTTTATCAAAATCAAATTTACAGCTGATTTTGTGAAAATATATTATATTGTACAGTATATGTATATGTATATGTATTTGTAAATGTCAAGCTTCAACTATTTGTCCCGAGAGATGCAATCACGGTATATCTTTCAAACAACTCCGCCATACCAAGCAGAAAGAGAGTGAAACAAAAAAAAGAAAACAAAGAAGAGCCACTGAGACCGGCTACTGGATGGCAGGCTATGACGTGACAACCACCCAACGCAACCAGCCACATTGATAGCCACCCATGCACCGGGGCACAGGATCTACATACACATACACATACACAAGCAGATATACATCCACAGCCGCGCCCACACACATTCGGTTAGCCATTTTTTAGTGCGGCACTCGACGAGCTTGGATAACTGGAAGGATTGGCTATTCGTTCTACTGATGTAGTTGGGCATCTTTCTCGTATTTTTTTTTTTTGTTTTTGCTGCTTTTGTTTTTTGCTTTTTCGCTTTTTTGCTTTTTTGCTTTTTTGTTGGGCTTGTTATACGTCGGTTGGATGGTCTCCACTTTTATGGCCACAGGCGGTATTTATATGCAGACAGAGCGCCGCCCTTAACTATGCAGCTCCTCGTGTGCACCATATACTACAATATACCATATACACCATACCATACATACAGCTCTCCATACAGTTCTCCACAGCGACATACACCCACCCACCCATATACACAGCTATGTTATCCCCATGCCAATGGGCTGGAGCTTCTTTAGCGAGCACCACTCGAGTTATGTTGGCAATTGAAAGTGGCAACCGTGTCAAGTGTTGCCTACTTGTCGTCCATGTAGGCGACCTCTCTGTGCTCTGTGCCCTGTGCTCTTCGCTCTGTGCTCCGTTTCTGGTTCTGGCTTTGGCTGTGACTCGAATTTGGATTCGGATTCGGTTCCCGACGAATGTACCAGCGATTTAAAAACAGAATTTTTTATAACCACTTCCACATCCACATCCATATCCACTTGCTGACTGTATGGGGGCGTGGGGGGGGAGGGGAAGGCATCACAGCATCACAGCGTTTGTTGTTTACGGTCGTTTTTTGGTATGGCCAAGTTTTTTGCTCTATTTTGTTGGCAAACTTTTTTCTCTGGATATGGAAGTGATTTCAATTTATGAACATGCCGCTGTCCACACACCCACACACCCATACACCCATACACCCACACACCTATACGAAGGCAACGGCACAGGAATACCCATTCTACAACATTCACACATGGCATTACATTCATCCATCAGTGGCAATGGCAGTGGCTCCATCTCCATGTCCATCTCCAGCTCCTCCTTTGACATCAGATTTTGTCCTCATCCTCATCCTCTTCCTCGTTTCTGTCCCTGTACTCGTCCTGGTCGTCGTCGTCGTCGTCGTCTGTCTGGTGCCAAGCACTGGACATGGGACATGCATTTGGTCTGCTTTTAAAACGAATTTAAATTTTTCTATAATTGGTTCTAGGGGAAATTGCAGTTCTGAGTTCAACTTCCGTAACTTAATGAATTACCAAAAGTGTTTTACTTACATATGTACGGTACATAACATACACGCATATGTATGTACTACATGTGTGTGTGTGTGTGGGCAAAATGCCCTGTGGCTATTTCAAATAAATACCATATATATTGTAGTATACGCATGTGCATGTGTATGTGTGCTCTCGGCCATTTATAAGCCAATACCTAGACGCAAGTTTGTCCATTTACCATAAATATACGAATTGCTCCATTATGCGGCAACTCACATTATTGTATTATACTCGGAGGATGCCGGAAAATCGAAAATCAAGCCGGTTATCACTTTTGTTCATCTAATTATCTAATATGATTTTTGTTTTTTTTTTTTTTTAGATAAATTTGAAATATTTATGGAAAACTTGATTGAATACTTTTTAAACAAGAAACAAATAATATTGTACTAGAGTCCGAAATTATTTGGAATTATTTTTTTAATATTTATTGCTTAATATATCAATAAATTAACACTTTTCCACATATCAAGTATATTTGCATACATGACTTAAGATAAATATTGACAAATTTTTGAATATTCATTTTTGACTCAATTGAGGATTCAAAGGCTGCAAAAACTTTTAAAATTTATATTCGTCGATTATCTAAAGGGTAATTATTAAATAATAAAAGTGAGTAAAATGCGATTATATAATTATTTCAATATAATGTAGCTTTGTGCATATAATAAATAAATAATAATAATACTCGTATATATAGCATATAATAAAATAATACTTATAAAATTAAAATAAATATTTAATAAAAACAATTTTCATTCATTTTTTTTGTTATATTGTTCTCCTTTTTTTTTTTTTTGTTTTCACATCTTTCTAATCTTCCTAAATATCCTTAAATAAGCATTTGTCCTTCATATACCTTAAAGTGTATGTACATATGAATTTGTCTTTATTAATACCACAAGAATTAAAATATCAAAATCAAATTTAAAAAATTAAAAGAAAAACAGTTTAAACTAAATACTAAAGAATTAATTTTTTATTATTAAAAAAAAGATATATAAAAAGAAATAAATAAATAGATTGATTATAATATTTTTGAAACAATTAATATAAAATGTATATGGTAATATTGTGTATATATTGTATGATCTTTCTCCGAATAAAATAAATGCATTTTTGTGATTGTAAAGGCAAGAGTTGGGTGTGTATTTTGTTTATTAGCTTCTTTGTTAATTGTACATTCTGTGTTTGCCACGCCCACTTATTAATATCAATATAGTATATTGAAGGAAAATATGAAAATAGTTGAAGAAAAGTGGCATTCATGAAGTTTTTAATATGGCTAATCCGGAGCGCCTGTTGCCACTTAAGTTCTTCAATTAACCCACCAGAGTCTTGGCAACAACCACCGGTTTCACTCCATCGGATGATGGAATGGGGCAGGGGACGGGGGACGGGGGTCGGGGGGGGGTTTAAGAAAGAGTGTAGTGTAGAACGTTTACCATAGTGTGTAGGGTGGGGCTGTGGGGTGGCATTATGGTGGTGTTATTTTCATATTCATACAGAATTAAACAACGTGTGCGACAACATAATCAAACAGCCCGAGTGGAGGAAATTTGGAATGGGTATGCGAACGGTGAAAGGGAAAGGGGGGTAGGGGATAGGGAAAAGGGGAATGAGAGCTGGTAGTTATGGGTATGGGTATGGGTATGGGCATGGGTTTATTTGGGATGGGAATGAGTGTGACAGCTACTCAAAAATGCCTCAAATTACACGAAGCCGCTCTTATTTGTCGCTCACAACTATTAAACACATACGGGGGGAGGGGGAGGGGAGGGGAAGCGGCGAGCGCCTCCGTTGCCGCCCCCACAGAATGTGCCATACTGGATCGAAGTACAGGGAGATCTAACGATGGCGCGTGCCGTCAAAGACATCTTCGTTTGACACTTGAGAATAGGCGCTGGCTGTGTGTTTGTGTGCGTGTGTGTGTGCATGTGTGTGTGTGTGTGTGACAGCAAGATGAGATGTGTGTGCGGAGTAGGAGGCTATTCAGAAGCGATTCAACGGAAGGGGGCAATCGGTACACTTAAGACAAGTCACGAGCCAAAAGTCGCATTTAAGCGCTTTCTAATCTCCAGAAGGGGCTGACGGCTCTATAAATATTTATGCCACGGCATAGTACAGTATTTTTGGCTCAGGCGCCTTCTAAATATGTGACAACAAACTGAAATTAAGCCATGCGCATTACTCACGCACCAACGACTAGTTCGAGGGAGGAAGGGTCGCTCGATGGACGAATGAGTGGGGGGTGGGGAGGGGGACAGGAGCAGCGACACCAGCACCAATACCAGCACCAGCACTAGCACTAGGTCTTGTTGATGTTTTTGGGTTACGTGTGACAGTGTCGGAGTATCGGAGTGCGGTGGTAGTGGGGGGGCAGCGGTGGGGTAGGGGCTCCTGTGATTTACAATTGAGCATTGCCGAATCTTCAGGCATTTAACGCGCCTCATAAAAGCATCTTAAGAATGTTGTTAACAAAACAAATAAAGGACGTGTCGATGTGCCCCCCTCCCACACACACACATACACAACACACACACACGACACACACACACACCTCTTCCAAATAGTGGGGCTGCACGTTTGTTATACTATGTGTGGCATTAAGTGATTACTTCATGGAGTCAACCGTAGAAAGGTGAGAGTGGGTGTGGGTACGGGTGCGAAGGCGGGTGCGGAGGCGGGTACGGGTGCGGGTGTGGGTACGGGTACGGGTACGGGTGCGGGTGCGAGAAAAGGATTAAAGACACCGCTTCAATCAATTGATTAGTGGCCCATTTTAAGCACAACAACAAACTGTGACAGTTGCGATTGTAATTGCTCTCTTCTGCCAGAAGAAGAGATGACATCACTGCAGCTACAAAAGACAACATACACATACAGTATCACATACATATGTTACAATATATAATAAGTCCGATGTCTGAACAAATCAATCAGTTGTAATTAATAAGGGAACTCGGGCGATTGCCCAAGACATTTTAGAGTCTTATAAATACAAAAACAAATGAGATAAATTAGCCCACACATACACACACACATGCACACGCATTCACATACATGTATAAAATTAAATTGTGGAATAATCAATATTTGTTTAAAACAAAAACAAAACACAAAATTTTAATTTTCAAAGAGCAACCACATCCGCACTTTAAATGATCGGAAAATTTGCTTTGACCAATTGGAAAAGGGGGGAGGGGGGGGGGTGAGAGAAAACTGTGATTTCCATTAATTGTTTGTTGAATTGATTTAAGCCAAGTCACAATCGTTATTACACGTGAAATTGGTGTTAACTTGGCATAAAGAATAGCTCAAGCAGTTTATAAACATTTTCCAATGACGCGTCTTTTTCCCCGTCTCTTGTTTCTATGGGAAATTGGGATGTGTTGGCCGTGTTAAAGAGGAACACATACATACAAACGCACAATTAGTTCGAGATTCGGGCTATAATAATTTCAAACCGTGAGCACCTTGATGGAGCCATGCCATGGGTTGTGCCGGAAGGGGGAGAATCATTTAATGACAATATCAAATGTCAGCGATTCCATTCAGTGACAACCAAGGACATTAGCATTTACATATACACATACATATACACATACTTACAGCATAGTATGCTAGAATCAAAAAGTCATTTGTGCCCGGGGGGAAATACTTGACTTGGTTAACCAGTTTGTCCGGTCTTGGCTGCGTCTCTGTCTCTCTCTCTCTCTTTCTCTCTCCGTTTCCCGGTCCCCATTTTGGCCAATCGTAATGACAAATGTTTACGCCCACCGTTCGCTTTTCTGCGCATTTGTCCCTGCACATACATGTGCATACATACATATGCACATGTGTGTGTGTGTATGTGTGTGTGTGTGTGTGTGTGAGGGTGTGCATCTGTGCGTGTGTCGAGTGACAAATAGTTTATGGCTTATGGGCACAATGTAATTCTGGAGCGCGCGCGCTTTGCCGTTTTAGCTGGATTCAATGATTGCCACGCCTTTTCTTGGCCCATTATTCGGCCTTCTTTGTTGCCAGTGTGAGATGATTATTTAGTTTTGTTTTAATGTTTAACCCTATCCCTATCCCTCCCCCTCCCCGTCCCCCACTCCGACTCCCCACCATTCAACCCACCACTTATCAGGCACGAATGGCCATTTTATTATTTTTTATGAGTTTATTAACAGCAAAAATAATTGATGTCATACAGTGGACACTCGATAAAAGAAACTCCGTTTTATAAGGAATGGAATATCGATGGCGTTCTACTTCTTGGAATTATACAAATTATTACAAAATATCAAAAAAAAAAAGAAATAAAATAAAAAACAATATTTATTTTTTTTTTGATAATTTAATTTTTATAAATAAAATAAGTCTTTGATGGTATAATTAATTGGGAAATATTCGATAATTCGCAAATGCGTAACTGTAAATAGCCTTTGGCGGCAACTGTTTGCAATTATCGTGCGTCTACTGTATGTATACAGTATTTATTTATGTATATGTATGTATCTATCTATCTATACCTATTTTCTACAACAATGTTTATTTATGCAGCACATTGGATTTGCATGGTCGGATATGCGGATGTGCGGATGTGCGATTGTGCGGATATGCGAATGTGCGTGCAACCCTATAGTTCTTGTGGCAGCTCCTTGTGTGAAATTATGATATGAATTGTATGGCATTGAGCGTGATCCTGTGATCCTTTATCGTTGCCGCACATGTGTTACCTTCGGCTTTGTGTTGTTTAATTAATTATGTAAACATAACTTTTGTCGAACCCTTTTTAACAACCCCCAGAAAGCGAATTTCCCTCACCTTCCCCCCCCCCCCCCTCTCACTCCTCGCTCACTCTTACTACCTCTTTTTCTCTCTCGCTCTTGCTCTCTCTCCCACTTGCCGCGAACCGCTCGGAAAGGCGCGTCGACAAGCGACAACCGACAACCGACAACCGACAATAGACAACAGACAGACGACAGCCGACAGTTTTTGTGGTACCTTTTTCGTCGCGGATTTATGGAAATTAATTTGCAACTGTAATTGAAATTGAAACTGAAACTGAATTCGAAATACAAGCGGAACTCCATGTCCATGTCCCATGTCCCCTGCCCCCTTTAGCCTCTCCCATATCCCCTGTCCCCTGTCCCCTGTCCCATGTCCACGCCATAATTGATAAATTAAGAGATTAACAGCCGCCGCCGTGACCAACATGGGCCACATTCCGCCTCGTGTGGTGCTAAATGTAAGTCCTTTGCCTAAAAAGGCGTTTCTAATGTTTGTGTGTCTTTCGCATTGAAGATGACAAGGATTTTTCCCCCTTATCCTGCTTTTATTGTCTTTCCCATTATTCATCAATTTGATTTATCTTAGACCTGACAAAAACCAGACAAAAGTCGCTGAACATCAACAACAACAGCAACATTTTCTTTTTTTTTTTATATATTTGAATTATTAATTATTCACTTTATTTAGATTTAACTAAAAATAACTAATTAATATTTTTCCTCGATGTATTACTAATAATATTTAAATAAGTTTATTGATTTCTCAGAGAATATTTATTTTTCTTCTCACATCAGAACAATTTCTTATCTTGCCGTTTTGCATAATATATATATATATATTTTATTTAATGTTAATGTTATTGTTAAATATAAATCAGGTTAGTGTTTTAATTAATTTTTAATTTCATGTAAATATTTATATTTTATTTTATTTTTTCATTTATAAACAATTCTTTGATTTGTAAATTAATCTGAAACAAAATTTGCGAATTAAGATGCTTTCTAAGAACTTAACTATTAGATAAAATATTAAATATTATGAATTTATATATAACAATTATTAAATAAAAAATAGTACAATAATTTTCTAGGAAATTTAAAAATTGATTAACAAATTCAAAGGAGAAATTGGTGCGACGAGGTCATTTTCTCATTGAAATCTCATTGAAAAATGTGGATTTGACCAGAAAATCTTTACCATGGAATATTGCGGAAGGCATTGTGCTGTGTCAACGAACCGAAGAGCAGCCGATTGACGCATGTTTGTTGAAGGCTGCGACGAAAGGACATGCAGGAGGTCGCGAGTCGAGGTGTGCCTGAGAACTAACATTAATCTCTTCGAACTGGCCAATGGAATGGCAGAGTGTTGGCTTGGCATATAGTATTAACATACACTAGACAGTGTATCTACTGTGCATCAAGTACAAAGGGACAGCAAGAGGAAGGCACTCAAAGGGACGACGGACAAGAAACTGGGACTGAGGAGTTAACCTTTTGTTTGTACGTTCATATTGTATCATTCAATGGAATTCAAGAGAAAACTTGTTTTGTTTTTGAACAAATGCGAAAAACGAATGTCACAGCGAGAAATGGAGAGATGCGAGAAGGATAAGAAGGACAAACGGCATGTTACTCGCGGAACATGCGCAACTTTATATAATTCCCCGTTAGCGTACAAGTTGCCCATTTAACCTAACCCAATTATTGTAAATACAATCCGTATCTATGGTATAACCATTCTGATCCCCGAAACACGATTGCCATCTTCTCGTTCTTCTTGTGAATGCGACGGCGCAGCGGGTGAAATGTGAAATGGGAAATGGAAAATGTGAAATGCTCTCATTTTCGGATTGCATCATAAAACCGAACAGAGAATTCGGGCAAAGGCCTCATAAAATGCCCTGTGACGATGCGTTCCTTGAAAATCCTTTATGCAAATGCCTTCAAAGGCTGCCTCGCCCTTGAAATATATACACACTCAAATATACAATTTGTATATATATATTTTCATTGTTTAATGTACATTATAAACGCACAAACATTCTACAAATTTATTGAAACAAGAACAAAATAAAAAAAATAAAGGAGAAAGAAAAGAAAAAAAACAAAGAGAAAAACCCCATCCACCCATTTACCATTAACAAGATTTTCAACATATTCCATTCCATTTCTCATTTTCCAAAAATAAAAATATAAAAAAAAATTGTCGCTTTTACATAACATTTTCGTGTCATTTTCCGCCCACCCTGTGATCATTAACCCATCTCCGTACCCCTTTACCTTTACCTTTACCCATACCCATTAGCTGTTCTTTTCCTCCTCCTTCTACTCCTCCTCCTTATGCCTTGCCCATTTCCCATTTCTCGTTTCTCGTTTTCATTTACGATTTTCATTCGCACTCCGATTACCATTCCCATTAAAAGGCAGTACAAATCACGCGCCGCACTGTCAGCCGGGAGTCCTGCGCGTTGTCCTAGCTGAATGATAATGCAATATGTTGCATGATTTATGCTTGCCTGTGATTTCACCAGCAAGCCGTAAAGGAATGACAAAAAAATACATATAATAAAAAGAGAGAGAGACCGACCGAGCGAAAGAGAGACAGACAGACAGACAGAGAGAGAGAGAGAGAGAGAGAGAGAGAGACTGAGACAAATTCAACTAAAATCAGAGACTTGCACCCTTTTTGCGGTATTATATTGTATGTATATGTATGTGTACTTATATGGACGTATTATTTTATTTCATATATATATGTGTATATATAATAATTTTTTTATATACTTTGTACATTTAGGAAACAGAATTTTCATTTAATGTTTCTCCAATTGCGATTTTCTGTGGGTCTGTCCAAGGGCAAAGGTCCTTCGTCCTGGTACCTTGTAGTTGTGCCCGCTGCGACAAATATTAACTTCAATAAATTTGACGCGCACAGAGCAAATTATGAGGCTAGGATGGTAATGGGCCGGCCGTCCACCAGATGAGTCGAAAAAGGGTTCACCATTGGCTTCACTTCAAACATTTAATAATCAATGTCCGCACCGCACCACCCCGTCAACATTAGGGGAACCGCACCCTCGAGCTCTCTGTACCCCTTTGGCCATAAACCCCTTTGGCCATGCTCAATTGCTTTGTCATGTTCACAACTTGTCCAACAGGGTGTTGATGTTGTACCTAAAAATTAGGCATTACGTATAGTACTATATAATGAAATCTGAACGAAACCGAAAACAAAAAAACAAAAAGCAAAAAACGAAAAAAAGAAATAAATGGAATACGGTCATAAAAAGTCAGTTAAATCGGTTGGGGGGGGGGGGGGGAGGGGGAGGAGAGTTGATAACAAGAGACAATGCTTAACAATTCTTTTTTGTACTTGTAAAAGGACAAATAGAAAAGGATATGCGAAGGATGCAATGACTAGATTTACACTAGGACAATACTTTCCTATTAAAATTCATAAATAAATAAATTAATAAATAAATAATAATACAATATTTATTGTGATTATATTATTTTATTTATTTATTAAACTTTTTCTTGAAATTAAAAGAGATATTTATTTTAAGCGCTGAAATTAAGGCACGATATTTCACAAATAATTATATTTAATTAAGTAATTAAATAATTACACTGAATTTTTTAAAATTACCAGATTAATTATTAATTATTTTCAAGTATTTTTATTGCCATATTTGGCATCTCACCAAAATTTGAAAGCAATATGATTAAAATATTATTGCTATGCGCAAAATTTTAACAAAGCTTTTGAAAATAAATAGTATAAAGACTTTAAATATTTATTGTATTTTATTAATTTTTTTTTTTGTTTTGTATTTCTTTTCTTCTTTGTTTATATTTTTTGCAATTCTATGCAAATGGGGGAAGGAAGGACGAACGAAAAAAAATTACAAGTAAATCCTGAACGGAAACAGGCAACCGGTGGCAAATTTGTTGTTGCCAAAGGGAATTGCAAATATTCTAAATTGCATTTTGTGCCTAAGCGCACACTCACACACACACATACACATGAAGAGCGAGAGAGAGGGAGACAGAGAGAGAGAGAGAGAGATGCATCACGTGCTGAGTAAAAGGATTTAAAAACAAAAATGTGTGAAGCTTAAATAAATATAAAAACAAAAGCAAAAACACGAATAGACAAAAATAAACTACCAAACGTGTGTCTTCGTATGTGTTTGTTAGCGAATGTGTGTGTGTGTGTGTGTATGTGTGAGTGTATGTGTGTGTTTGTATGTGTTTGTGTGTGCTTTGATGTATCTGTGTATCTATGCATGAATGTATCATATCTGCATATGCATGCATATACATATGTGTACACATACACATACACACACACAAATTTACATATACCCTTGTATATACATATACATACATACGTGTACGTGTGTATTCGGCTTTTATTTGGCTATTTATTTATTTTGGCAGACACGCGAGTTTATTTTTATGGTTTCAAAATGATTTTTAACCCTGCAAGTGTGCGCTTTGCACTCGTCTACTATCAGCCTATATATGATAGGAATGGTATGCTACATGTGTGTGTGTGTGTGTGTGTGTGTGAATGTATGTACATGTATATGCACATACGTATGTATACAAGTCTTACGTGTATATATTGTACTTAAATCTAACCATCTAACCAGCCGCCTAGCACAACGTACACCTCTAACCCAATCGTCACCCAACAACAGCACAGTGTACATACAGTGCACATACAGTGCACGTACATACAGTGTACTCTGTGTACTGTGCTTAACCGGAAACGGATGCGAATTGCATGCGTCACGTGACACACGAGCGCATGTCGATGTTGGCCTCGACGTCGATGTTGTTGTTGTTGTTGTTGAGCGTTAAGCTTTTAGCGGCTATATTCGGTACTTGGTACTCGTTACTCTCGCCGCATGCCTTCATTTGCCCATTCCCTCATTCCCTGATATACCCCCCATACACCCCATATACCCCATACACCTCATATACCTCATATACCTCATATATCGCTGATATCCTCCAATTCGGAATGCCACCAGGACCCATGGGTCGGCCGGGTCGTGCCTTTTAGCCATGCAGCCTCAGTGCCATTGATGCATTTTTATTTACTTTTCTGTCAAATGGCAAACTTCACAACACGTTCGCATTTTAGTATTGATTATGCAGTTTGTTGTTGCAAATCTCTGCAACAGCAACAACAGCAACAGCAACAACAACAACAACAACAACAACGTCAACTGTAAACTCAATAAATCTAAATTGTGCACAAAAATAATTGAATCACTAAACCATGAAAAGCAAAAAAAAAAAAGAAAAAAGTGGATATGTGGCAGAGTGGCAGCGTTTTCCATTTGCCTGCAACGATATTTTGTATAAAATTTTTATATATCGAGGGATCCTCACACCATACACATACACATACACATGCACATACACACATACATATGCATATTTTTTGTTTTTTGCTTTTATTTGCTTAAGCTTTAGTTTCGTTTTTTTTTGTTTTTTATTTATTTATTTATTTTTGGTTTAGCATTTTTTTGATCTGCCGTCGCTTCCGAATGTGTTGCCGATTTTGGGGAGCTTTTCACAGGTCGCTGCGCTGCGTCGCGCTGCTTTGTGTCATTCATTTTAGAGCTTACAAATATTTATCGAATGCATATGCAACTGTTGTGAATAAATCAGGTAATCGAGTAGAGTAGCAGAGTTCTTGGCATCCAAAACGATTTATAAACACGGCCAAACCTGCCGAATAAATCCCCAGCGAGTATTTGATTCATTTTTTTTGTTTTTTTTTTTGTTTTTGGTTTTTTTGTTTTGAAACAAACATTTCTAATGGAGTCAATGCGATTTCGCAGTTGCATTATTAACATAGTTTTGCTAAATTCGGGTTTTTGTTGTTGTTTTCGTTTTTGTTTTTGTAAAGCGACACATTTTATATTGTGCCTTTGAACACATACATACATACGAACACATACAAACACATAAGTATGTATACATATGTTACATACCATGCATACGTTTAATCCAAAGAAAGTTTTGCAACAGAATTCAATATACAATACTTTACAATACTATGTCGAAAATGGAAAATGGAAAATTGAAAATTCGAAGTTTGTTGCGGAAAATTACAGATTTATGAATCAAAAAGCAGAAGGCAAAAATAAAAAAAAAACAAATTGTTAGCTCGAAACTTCTGGCAAATTTGTGTCTGGTTAACATACATAAGAATTTGCCACAGAAGAATCGAAATGAAAATAAATTATTTAAGTAAGAAGCACTTCACAGATACAACCTGAATGTATGTATATATATATATAGTATATGATAACTAATAAGTTTTTTTTACATCGATTATTTCCATTTTATTTAAATTTAAATTAATCTTAATGAATGACTTGAGTCAACTTTATTATTTTAGACAACACTTTATTTATTGCTTTTATTTTGAAAATAAAATATATATTGTAGTAATTGTGTTTATAATATTAATTAATTAATTATTATGCAATAAAATAAAACAAATTAATTCTCTAACAGAGTTTCTTGTATTTTATTGCTCTAATAGTTCCTATTTAGTTCCGGATTAAAAGATATCTTGTTTATTTATAGTTTAAATTCTTAATTTATTTTTATTCATTCACAAATATTTCATTAACTTTTTGGTTTTAGATATTCATTCACGATCCGGAGAAACGCGTCATGTTTTGTATTGAATTGAAGAAATTTTCGAAAATAATTGAAAGTGATTCAATTTGGTAAAAAAGTATTTTTAAATAGCATGAGCCACATTTATTATAATATTTGCCAAAGATCTTAAAAACAGAAATATGCGATATATGTATGTGTGTACATACTCGTGTATATACTCGCAATGTGTAAGGCACAAATCAAACAGAAGGCGTCGCAGGATAAATGAAAATAAAAAGCGAGCAACCCGATCGTGGCTGATCCAATCTGATCCGAAATTGTAACAAACTGTAAACATAATTTGCATCTTGTGTTTAAAATGGAAAACTGAAAAATACAAAGCACAAAGTACAAAAAATAAAAAATAAAAAGGCAGCCAAGTATAGAGTAAATAAATAAATAAATCCTACTTAATGTCACAATCAATCCCAGTCAGGACAATAGTGTGGCAAACAAAAAGGAGAGCACAACAAAATAAAAAATAAAAAACAAAAAATAAAAAAAGAAAAAAGAAAAAAGAAAAGCGAAAAAAGGAGTAAGTCTGCCGCCTGACGGTTTGGTTACAAAACTTGTACAAATGACGCGCGTTGATGGGGGTAGGAGTTGAGGAGCGGTCCCCGGGCATGAAACGTCTCTCTGCGTCCCTCTCCCGCTCTACCCCGCTTTCTCGCTCTCTGTTAAGGGCTAAAAATTGCTGAAATCTGAACCCCTATTAGCGCGCATTTAACTGTTCATTTGAAAGTTTTATTTGGCGCGCTGATGCGTTAAATCAATCCAAGAACAAAAACAACAAAGCAACAGCAACACCAACAACACCAACACCAACAACAACAACAACAGCAACAACAACAAATGAGAGCAACAGCTTGGATAAGGTAAGGGACGGCAGGCGTACCATCAGGAGCAGCCAAACGTGGCAGGATATCAGCGGGCGTAGCACTGTCAAGCACTCAGCCTCTGCCGCTGCCTCTGCCTCATCCGCTACCTCATCCTCTGCCTGTGCTTCAGACTCAGCCTCAGCTGGCGGCAGCGCAGTGACATGTATAATTTTAATCCAGCTGTAACATAAGTTTTTGATTTGACAAATCCTGAAAAGCGCCGCGTCCTGCGACCTGACAATACGCAACTATTTGACAAAAATTGAAATGTTGTTTTGTGGCCATGGCAACGTGCCCACTCTGAGGGTGGACCCATCCACCCATCACCCTTCAGCCATTGCCCGTCACCCTTCACCCTCCACCCTCCACCGACTACCCTGCGCCCAGCATCAAGCACCACAGAACGCATTGGATGTTCAATCCAAGGGCCAAGGGTTACAAAAAAGGAGAAAATTATGCCCGTATCTCATACGCAAATATAGTATTCAGATAACTATTCTGGAGTAGAGCATGCTGGACTACCAGATACTACGTAACTGTATAATAAGTTAACAGTTTTATACCGATTTCGTACTCTGATCCGATTCGACTACTTTTTCTTTTGTCTTTTTCTTCAATGTTCGAAACAGAACAAACAGAAATCTATTGAAAATTATATTCAAATCTTCGGAGATCTCTTTGAATATTTAGGTAATTGGGTAATCATTTAGCTGTAAAAATGGGCGTGGCATCTGAAATTATAAAGAAACTCAATTGGTGTACGATATTCACGAATCTACAAACTAAAATATTATTTATGATATGAGGCAGACACAAAGACAGACAGACAACCGATTATGACTTGAAAGAGTCAGCTATTGATCCTGATCGGGAATGTACACATACATACATACATACATACATACACACTTGCATACGTATATATATGTATGTATATTAATGGATTGGACACACGCTCTGCGTGCTGCATACATTTGCAGAGCCTTATCATGCCCATTTTACCCATTGACAAGGGGTTAAGAGGGCAAGGGTATCAAATGCGAAATACATACACACACATACACTTGTACAGACCCACACAGACATATATACGAATGGCACACACCCTGCTTCGCCAATAAAAAAGGGGGTTGCATCATAAATATCTCAACATTAATATTAATTGCACTCCATGTCCTCTTGTGGTGGGCCCACAAGAGCAGCATCCTGAGAAATTGAACGGCTGCTAGACAGCTACACGTATGTGTGTGTGTGCATGTGTGTGTGTGTGCTCCTTGGCATATTCGTTACCTTCTCATTCCCTTACAGTATGCATGCACATACATACACCCATGTATATCGGCGTGTTATCCCTCTGGCTCCCCTTCGATTTTTCCGTGTTTTTTTGTTAAGGGTGCCGCATTGGCCACAAAACGCAGCCACCGTTCTCGATAGCTGGTTCAGTTCAGTTCAGTTCAGTTCCAGTGCCCCTTTGATCTAATCCTTGGCCATGTATTCGTGGTTGCTAGTTTGGCCTAACTCAGCCGAGCGGCCAACCGTCCGGCTGCCAACGCCCCCCGTTCTGGTATCGTGGTATTATTTCAATAATGAAGCCACTGCCGCCCGCACATACATTCTTCTTTCACTTCCACATCCACTTCCACATCCACATCCATTTCCTCTATTATGTTTACAGCCACATTGACCTTCTAGCCAACAATGCTGTTACCTCAACCATCCACACGACCGTTGAGCTTTCTTTTTGTTGTTGTGGTTGTTGTTGTTGTGATTCGCCAACTGCCAAAGCACGCGGAATGGCATGAGCTACAGCTGCGCCAGCAACTGGATCTGCCAGTGCATTCGTCAGATGAGGTGGTGGTGGTGGTGGGCACAAACTAATAAGTTCACGCATTAATTGGCTTACAGGCATTCCCCGCATAGCTCGCCCATTGAAGCTATCACCAGGCCCGAGCACAAGGCAAAGCCCAAACGAGATGAGCAGGAATTCATTGGCAGGGCTTTGGTAAATACTTCCTCCGATTTGCATTGTATTTCCTTTAATTTTCTTGTTGGCTTTTGTTTTGCTGTTGTTGTTGTTGTTTTCTTTTTTTTTTTTTTTGGTATATCGAAATTACATACAATCTCCAAGCATAAATTTGGTTTTTTTTTTTGTTTTGCTTTTGTTAAATATCATCCGATTCATTCGTTTCATTCAAATCTTACTTAATTTTTATTTTTAAATTAATTTTCTTGATTTTAAATATTTTTTGTTTTTAATTACAATTTTTTTAACAAAGAATTTAGCTCAATAAGATTAAGTGTTCAACGATTAGTTGATTAATTTAATTTCAAATTTCAAATAGGAGTTTTTTAAAAATTAATTGATATATTTTATATATATTATTTCTTTTATTTTTAATCTTTTCAAAATGTCATTTGCTTTTGTAAAATAATATCACGATAATAATTATGTAATTGTACAATATAAAAATATTGTCGAATTTACCAAATAATTAAAACAAATGATTTAAATTGGAATACAATCAATGCATATTTTAAATTTGCAAGTTAATTCCAGGTATAATTATATAATATTATATAATATTTTCTTATACTTTAGTTTTATTATTCAATTATTTATTTATTTTAAATTAACTTAAGTAATCAAAAGGAATTTAACTGTTATACTAAGAAATAGAGTATATGATAATTAATAAAATAAAAATATGTTAATTATTTATTTCAAATAAATTAATTAGCCCATGCTTTAAGGATAACTTGTGTTTACAGTGGAGAATTAAACTTTGCTTTAAGCACGCAGTCCTGTTCAAGGATTCAAGGATTCAGGATATATATTGTATTGTACTGGACTAATCAGCGTGCTTCGTGCATTCGATAGAGAATAAATTGACATAAAGACGACAAGGACATTGATTTCAACTTAAAGGAGTTACTGGTGGGTGTTGACAGAGGGCAGGGGACCAAGGGACAGAGGGCAGAGGGCAGGGGACAGCCGTGTGAAGCGGCGCAGGAGGACGACAACAAGTTTGTCGCCTGATGGACACGTGTGCGTACTTTTAGGCAAGATTTAAGCCTAGAGACAGCGAGCAGCGGCATTGGAATCAACCACCCACAAAAGCCGTTAGCGCTTTTCCTAGTATGAACAACGAATATGAGTATGAGTGCGAGTGCGAGTATGGGTGTGAGTATGAGTATGAGTACGAGTTATGCATATGCATTGTTGTTATTGTTGTGCCAATTTTGAAGTAGTTGATGGTTCCAGCTACGTGCCCGCTTATTGTTTGATGTGGATTTTAATTGAACTTAAGTTGATGTTGATGGTTGGGATGATGGGACGATGGGACGGTGGGATGGTTGGGATGGTTGGGATGATTGTGATGATGGCTTGCATTCGGATGGGGTTGGGATACGACGGATGGTTAACAACGGGACCATCGACAACCACAGAAATAATAATAATAAAAAAGGAGAAGAAAACCGAAAACATGAATCAATGAATGAATGAATGAGCGAATGAATGAGTGAGTGAATGTCTAACGGACAGTGGGTGCTCGAGTCGAAAAATGCGAACAAAAACACGTTGCACTCATTAAAAAGGCAGCATCCGTTCAGCTGTTCAGCCAGGATGCGAATATGAACCAAGGACTATAAACGTAATTCACAGCGCATATGTCACTCAATGAGGCGCAAAGGGGTGGCATGTTGTTCACAATTGTTATTATTATTGTTGTTGTTGTTGTTGTTGCTGTTGTTGTTATTGCTGCTGCTTCTGTTGTTGCTCTTAGTCACTTGTCAGGACTCATTGTTAATGACAGGACTCATTGCTGAACAAATGCGTCTACACTGGCAGCGTTAATTTGAATTTGATAAACGATAGCAGGCGGCAAATGACGCTTTGCCGCTTTGCCGCTTTGTCGCTTAGACGTTTAGACGCTTTTTGTTGCCAACTTGAAATGAGAAAACCAGTTTTGACAGCTGCCAAACATGCACTTTAGCCGCAAATCCTTCTTACTCGGCAAGGATATTTATCATATTTCATATTTACAACATATTCAATATTATAAACATGTATCAAATTATTTTTTTCTCGATTTTTTGCTACCAACACAATAGAATTAAAGATTTGGTTTGTGCAACTATCAGTGTCATTATCCTTTCTATATCTGATCCATCAGCAATCCTTTAGGCTTCGACTTTAAATGCAATATATGTACCATATATATCTATATATATACATATATCATATTTGCATAATTATTTTGTGTGGAATTTGAGTACAAGAGCAGCAAGTACCGTTTCTTTCTTAAATGTGTTCCATTCTTTTTCTGGATTTACGGTTATTATTCATCCGAAGGAAAGCATTTAGCCAAGGTCCTCCTCACACAAAACACGAATAAGAGCATTACTCGGGAACTCAATCTTGGCTTAGATGCAATCTTTTGCTGCCATCCCGGATGTGGTCACCGTAACAAAGCTGACAGGCGCAACTGTTATTCACATTCACATTCACATTCACATTGACATTCACGTTGACATTCACATTCACATTGACATTCACATTCACATTTCCGCAGCTGAATAATCCGTCGTCAGCTCGTCAACTGCCTCGCTTGGCATTGTGTCACAAATTGCAGCAAATCGAAGCAGTCCTTTTCCGTTCGAAGGATATAGGAAAAATAATAACAACAACAACAACAACAAAACCGATCCGAATGAATTGGATCTGGAACAGGCATTACATATACCGTGCGATCAGCAGACAGGACAAAGGTTTATTCCATCTGACTTTGCCAATTAATGAACAAACTATTCACATAAACAATAATAATAATATTTTATTTATAAATAACAACTATATATTTATTGCTTTAATAATTTTTTATTTATTAATAACAAATATATATTTATTGCTTTAGATATGTAAAATACGAATAGTTAGGACTTCAATTTTTGATAGTCAAAGTCATCAATTATATCTATGAACGATTTGAAACATATAAGAATCTGATTGTCTTCAAAGGACATTTTCAAGGATATAGTCTGGTTACAATACAAAAGTTTGATGTGAAGACTTCGTTGAGGAGGTGTTCGTAACGGGATATGAAAAGGTGTGTGCGGTGTCCGGTGGTAAAGGCGGATAAGGGGGCAGAAAAGAGGTGGCTATGGAGTAGGAGGTAGGGGAGGCAGATGTGGTAGCGGAAAAGGGGTAAGGTTAAGAGAAGAAGATTAAAAGCAGGATAACGAACAGAAGGTAAAAGTATTGGCAAAAGAGGAGATGCTGGAGGACAAGGGGTAACCGAAGGAGCCGGTGGAGGAGGCAGTAAAGATGGCGGTGGACAAGACGGCGGCAAGTGTATTGACCGAGGGGAGGTGATGGTAAAGCGGGATGAGTGAAAGCTGTGGAGAACGGGGAAGAGTTACAGGAAGAGGCAGGAAGCATGTGGGGGAGAAGTGGGGAGGGCAAGTATGTGACAAGGAAGGATGTGGAAGAGGCGCAGGATAAACAGATGCCTGTAGGGAAACGATTAATTGCAGCAATCAATGCGAATCCCTTCCTTTTCCCACTCAAAGCATAAAAACAAATATAACAAATGAAATTTCAAATGGATTAAATAATTGTGTTTTTTTTTAAATTTTTTGTTTTTTTTTGCAGTTCCCTTGGGAAAAAGGCACTATTTTTAATTTTATTTATTTAATTTTTATTTAGTGATTTTGTTGATCAAATGAATTGTTATTAACTATTCAAAAAACAGCAATTTCTTAACAGAATTGTATCTCCTTTTTTTTTACTTTTGTTTTGTTGCAAAATGTGGCATGTTGCATTTGTGGCACATGCAAGTGTCCTGTTTCCTTATTGTTATAAATTTAAAGAGACAATTTTATGTATTGTACATACATATGTAGATGATGTATGTATGTACATCATATTACATCAATGTTTTTTGAGCTTTGGCACGATGCAGATTCATTTTTGTGAGAAGACACTTGCGTTATTGTTGTTGTTGTTGTTATATTTTGGCCACAAAAAAATGGTTGGCAATGTCGCTGCCAACCACAGCAGCAACCCTTAAAAGGCGGCAAAGCCAAAGCCAAAGCCAAAGGCAAAAGCAAAGGCAACGCCAGCAGCAGGAGCAACCACATGGTCGCCATGCCACCCCCAAGAGAAGTGGCGAGTGGCAAGTGGCAAGTGGCAAATGATCCAGCCTCAGTGCTCAGTACTGTGACACAACGAACATCCAACAACCAACAAACTTCACCCAACCACCCATCCACCCATCCACCCCACCGACAATCTACCCACCAGCTGTGACCGGTTCGACGGCGTTAATGACGCACAAGTGTGACACTTTTCTGGCGTCGGCGTCGGCGACGGGACGCGTTGTGGCGTTTGCGTTTGTATCTGCGTTTGCGTTTGCGTCCGCGTCTGCGTCTGCGCTTGCGACTGCGTCGGAGTTGCCGTCAGCATTGGCGCCAGCGGAGTTTAAACACGAAACATGAGCAAATTGTTACAATTGCTTTTTATCACTGTGTGTATGTGTGTGTGTGTGTGTGTGTGTGTGTATGGAAGAGACAATGACAATAACAACAAAAATCAAAACAAAAATAAAAAAAAAAGCAAAAAAAACA
>JBAMCR010000087.1:0-62809 GCA_037075045.1 Mulgravea parasiatica
ATATATATATATATATATATATATATATATGTTTTTCGCGCAGTGTAGTTGATAATACTCAATCATGTGGCGGTGCCTCTTTGTCTCATTGCTTTGCTGGGACGGGACGAAGTGTATGTTAGCCAACAGTTGGCTGCCTGTACTTGTTGTATGTACATATTGGGCATACAAATATGTGTATGTACATATACGATATACATACATACATACATACATACATATGTATGTAATATGATTGTTTGCGTTCGCGTTTTGGCGCGCTGGAAAGGCGTGAAAGTCATTGTCCAATGAGGCACAACACGGTTGACTCTCTTGGCTGTTTAGCTGCCTCTGTGCTTGTCGCCTCCTGGAGAAGCTTAAACGTATGAAACCGGTGCTGCTGCTGCTGCTGTTGCTGCCGCATCGCTGACACCTTGCCATGCTGGGTAGAGGCCGGCCGGCCGGCCACTTGAATGCTTCCTGTGAAGCGAAGAGACAGCGACAAACAAATGGAATTGTGTGCAGAGCTTCGCGATCTCTCACCACACACATATACGTAGATGCACGCACACATAGATACATACATATATATATGTGTGTATGTATGTATATATTTAAAAAAAATATATATATCTATATAAATAAAGGTATATGTATTTAATCGCAAAATCAGAATTCTCTTTCTGTGAAGTAGCTTCTGCTGCTACTTTTGTCCGTCCGTCCGTCTGTCCGTCCGTCCGTTGGTATATTTTTGCGCCCCACCAATCCTGCCCCTTCCCGATGTATCCGTTTTTTTTGTTTTTTTTTTTTTTAGCACCATATTACGTTCATGCTTCCATTCTCATCCCCTCCCCGTCTACCGTCTTGTTTTGGCCAGCCAACCAGCCAGCCAGCCTGCTTGTCTCGCGTTGGCTACTTGACCAGGTTGACCAGGCTGCACTCAGCGGCAGCAACGTTGACGTTAACAGCGACGCAGGCAGCGACGCAAGCAGCGGTACTTGAGCCCACTTGAAGACAGTCTTTGGTGTATTTGTCTTTGTTGTTGTTGTTGTTGTTGTTGTTTTTGTGTTTGGTGTTGTTATTTGTGCTTGCCTCTTGGCCTGTATCTTTAAGATACTTTGCAGCCGTTAAGCATTTGGCCAAAATCAATACAAAAAATGTCCCCACGTCATAAAACAAAATAAATGAATAATTTGTTTATAACTGTACTAAAGTATTGTTTTTAAATTGTAAAAATCTCAAGCATAATATTTTTATAATATAATTATTTTTGCAAATTTATATATTGCACACACACGTATGCAATAAAATAAAAAATTTTAAATAATTCTTTGATTAATAATTTTTTTTGCATAAATATAATTTTGGGCGATATAACTTTTATTGCAGGGTATAAAAGAATCGCATATGGCCAACTGCCAACTGCTACCTCAAATATGCTGGCTATTATCTTTGCTGTTGCCAGTTTTGTTGCCTGGTTGCAAGTTCTACATACATACATACATACATACATACATACATACTTGTTTGCCAAAGGTGTTTTTGGTGCTCATGTCGTGTGTTTTGTTGTTGTGAAGAACAATTTATTGTAGTAAGTTTTTGAATTCCGAATAATAATGTTGAAAATGAAAAATATTAGATCCTTACAGGGTATTTTCAAGTCAGGCAGAGTTGATTAAAGCTTTTTAAATATATTAATATTTAGTATGTAGTTGTTGTTGGTGTATTTCATTAAGCAAACACCGCTGCAAGTGTTGGTTGCTGTTGCTGTTGTTGGTGTTGATTATTTTCTTGTTGTTGTTGTTGTCGCGGTTGTTGTTGTTATTGTTAGCATCGTTTTAATCGGTAGCCCAGTGAATTGGGCCCCAGTGACCAAAGAGTATACCCTCTCTCGCTCTCTCTCTCTTTCTCTCACTCACTCTATCTGTCTCTTTCTATCTTTCTCTTTCTCTCTCTCTCTGTCAGTTCGCCACAGTCCATTGAATGCGGCTTTGGTTGGGTTCTTCCTCCACGTCAGTTTAGTTCAATGTCTGTCGGACTCCTTTTGGCAACAATTTGTTCTTCATTCTTTCATACTCACATGATTGTTGTTATTGTTGTTGTTGTTGTTGTTGCTGATGTTGCAGTTGTTGCTTCTTTTGGTCTGCTGTTTGTTGTTGTCATTTATATTGTGTATAGATTGTTTATGATCAGCTCTGTGTGTGCCCCTCTATTTCGTTTTTTTTTTTTTGGTTTTTAACAAATTGTTGGACCCCTTGGCTCAAGTGCTCAAGTGCCTGATGGGACAGTCTCTGTTTGAACAACTTACATACATGCCTAAATACATACACATATGTACATATGAATACACATAAATAAATACATACATACATACATACATATGAGTATGCGATTTCCATAGCTCTTCTTCCGTTCTTTGGGTCCCAGTTTGAGACCGATTTACGAGTCCAAGACTCTTCGATACCTATACCAAAAAATAAATAAAAAAAAATACAAAACAAATTTAAAAAAAAAAAAAACTCACTGGTAAAGTCGATCTCTTGGCCATCATCAACAACAACATCATCATTATTATCGTTGTGTAGATAATCATCAACATTATTATCAACCAGGCTAGAGGCAGCTTCTTTTTTTCTCACTGAATTTTTTTTTCTGTTTTTTTTTTAAATTTTTTTATTTTCACATTTCATTGTTGCTTATACATACACATGTTGTTGTTGTTGTTGTTGTTGTCTCTTTATTTTCTTGGTAATAAGGTGTGAGAAAGGCAATAAACGTAAAGAGCTAACAAATTGTTGCTGTTGCAACAGTTGCTGCTGCTGCCGTTGTTGCTGTTAATGTTGTTATTGTTGTTGCTGTTAATGTTGTTGTTGTTGTTATTGTTGTCGTTGTTGTTGCTGCTTCGGTTTCACGCTAAAATGTTAATCTGTCCTTTTTAGTTTGTTGTCGCTGTCAGAGAGCAATTATATGTACATATGTATGCGTATGTATATACATACATACATATAGACAACATCCACATAAAGTGGCAATGAAATCATATTCTGGAGGGGGGCAGGAGGGATGCTGGATGGTGGATGGTGGAGAGGGGCGAGGAATACAATTGACTTTGTGTGCACGTTATGCATCTTCATCCCATGCACCTGACACACAGACGCGCCTACATCCATTGTTCAACACGTGAGAGTTGGCTCAAGTTGCACAAGCGTTTTGGTGGTGGCACTACGATTATGATGCACATACACACATACATACATACATACATACATACTTGTTTTTTTTTTAGTATTTATTATTTATTCCATTCATTTTATTAGCGCACGTTTCTATTAATTTTTTTGTTTTGTTTTGTTTTCTTTATCGAACATTTTATAGTTAAATTTAATTATTTATTTTAATAAATAATTTAATTTAAAATTCAAATTAGAATATAAAGTGAATGTAAATAATTTGTAAATTTTGTTATTTTTGAAATACTTTAATATATTTGTTTTAATTAACATTAAATTCTTTCAATATTAAAATTATAATTAATAATTAATTAATTAATTAATTAATAATTTAATATATTTGTTTTAATTAACATTAAATTCTTTCAATATTAAAATTTGAGGCATAGAATTTGATTCTACTATTATTATTAATAAATAAATATATTATATTATTAATAATTATATACACGCCCTTTGGTTTTTTTAATGCTTGTTTTTTTTTTTTTTAAATTGTAAATCAACTAAAATGATTGAACAACGCAAATGAATTGACCAAAGTGTTGGCCCTTATCAATTCCACAATAATTAATACAAATAAATGCAATAAATAAATATATATTTAAATAAGCTACTATAATTATTATTTATACAATAAATCCCATTTCATTCTAGCTATTGCATTTTATTTATTTGTTTATTTGTTTTTTATTTACTTTTCGAATAACTTTGCACAGATCACAAAATGCGAAATGTGTAAAATGATTTCAATGAAATGAAATAAAATTAAATGCAATCAGGAAATTAGCATTTATATGTATGTATGTGTATATGTGCATTTCTATGATGATTCCGATAAGAATTATAATTAATTCGTATATATGCAGTATATATAATATATACATACATATGTATGTGTGAAAATAATATAACTTTCGATCTATTGGATAGAATCGTACATCAAGTTGATGAAATTGATGATTCGCCGTGTTATTAATTATATAAAATATACCATACACATACATATTTACTATATACATATTGAATAGAATATATCTTGTATTTTTCTCTATAATATTGATTTTTCTTTTTAATATAAATTTTTTTATTTAAATTACAAATTTCGTGAATAAAAAATCTTGTTATTTAAATGAATTATTTACTTTGCCCAATAAGTATGTATGTATGTATGTATGTATGTATGTATGCATTTCTATATCCGGAGTCTTGCAAGAATTTCCCTCATTTGTTTTGTTTTTTTTTTTTTAATTAGAGTACATACATATGAGTATATAACATAGTGTATGTATTGTATTATCGTGGGTGATGAGAATTGAAAGTTGTAATTGGCCGAGAAATGCAAATATTAATAGTATCCAGCGAGGGACCAATTAAGAATATAAATTATACATAATTAACATGAATAAAAGCCAAAAACTGCGAGGGTATTTCAATGATTAATCAAAAGACTCGAACTTTGTGGTGGGGGGGTGGGGGAGGGGAAAGGCCAAATCTTGTGACAAACGGGAGTTGCAAAAAGTTGAATGTTTAATTCTGATAAATTAATTATATACAATACATATACATACATGTATATGTATATGGTTGTGTACACATGTGTATGTATGTGTATGTATGTATGTGTATAGCCTCAATAATAGCCCCATGTCTCTGTATGTTGTAGTGTGTTTAAGTTAAAGTCACATGTCATTATCTTTGAGTAATTCCTCATAATCGCCATGTTTGATCTTATTAAGATACCTTAACTTGTTTTCTTCTTCTCGTCTTCTGCCTTCGCCTTCTTTCTTTTGCCTTCTGCGTTCTACTACCTTCTTCCGCCTTCGTGTCCATGTCCATGTCCGTGTCCGTGTCCGTGTTCGTCACCATCTGCAACTCCATCTTGAGCACCACGATCACCATCTTCATCACCATCGCCATCGCCATCACCATAACTATCACCATCTCCGTCTCCGTCGTCTCCGCCATCGCCTCCCGCTCATTTGCTCATTCATACTCACACACACACACACACACACACATATATACGCATACATACATATGAATATAGACGAGTACCCGCTGTTGATGGCCAGACGAATGACCAGCCAAGCCAAGTGGCCTGTCTGGCTGTCTCCTTGTCCGCTCGTCTGTCTGCCCGTCTGTCTGCCCGTCTGTCTGCCTGGTCTGAGCTGAGCTGAGCTCGGGCCTGATCTGGCTTCGCCTGGCCCAATCACTTGTTCGCCTGCTTTTTATATCCCATACCCATTAAAAATGTTTCCGTTTAAAACGAGCATAATCAAATTAATCAAATTCCGAATATTCATTTGAATTAAGTTTGTAAGTGAATCCGATTATGACATTTGTATGTACATACATGCACATACATATAGACTGTGTATTTCTATGTATATATTGTACAATATGAATGTACAGGGTATCTTGCAGCTGAGCGTTTCGTTTTGGAGCATTTCAGCTTGTTCATTATGTTAAATTTCTGCCTTGTCTGTCGCACAGCCGCTTGCCCCTCGTTCAGTTGGGCACCTCTTCACACCACGCCAAGTGCTAACGACTTGGTACCTGCTCCGTCCCCGTCCCCGTCCCCGTCCCCGTCCCCGTCCCCGTCCCCCTCTCCGTTTCTGTCTGCATCTGCATCTGCAACTGCGTCTTCGTCTCCGTCTCCGTCTCTGTCACCAACTCTGCTTTCTACCTCTTGCACGTATCTCATATCAGAGACCCAGCTGTGTGAGGAGTTGCTGCTGCTGCTGCTGCTGCTGCTGCTTCCATTAACGATCCCATCCGCATCATTTTTTTTTTTAGTTTTTTTTATACTCTTTTTTTTTTTTTTTTTTTTTTTGATTTTTTTGACTTACGAACTGCAACTGCAACTGCAACAAAAGTGGCTGCAAAACTGCCAACAAGATCAATGCAATTCGGTAGCAACGACCACTCACTTTTGTGTGTGTGTGTGTGGGGGGGGGGGGGGTATATGTATCCATATGTATTGTATATGGTAAATGTCCAGCAAGCGGAGTTACATCATGAGCAGGATTCATAAATATCCTTGATCCTTCATAGAACTCAATAAATACAATATTTTCAAAATGCAAATGGCTAAAAATTTAATAAATAGTTAAATAGTTAAAAATAAATTAAATAAATGATCAATTTATTGAATTAATGGTATGTATGTACATATATGTATATATAGCTTGTTGTATATGTATATATGTATGTATATCTATTTTATTGACTGACGACCAGTTATCATCCAAAAAGCTGATCGTATGATTTTCGATTTGAAAAGTAAATACTTACAATATATCAATATTTGCATACGTTTGCACAGTGCTCAATATTGCGAGTGTGGGATGGACTGGTGGGAGGGACACAAGGGGGGGGGGGGGGGGGATAAAGAAAAGCAAATAACTGAAATGCAAACAATCAAATGCCATTGATTGAAGATATCGACTATTGAGATTTCCTTCTGGCAACAAAATGAGAGACACAAAATTAAATTTAAATTTTTTCATTTTTGATTTGAATTGCATATTAAAAAACCTACATACATATGTATGTATGTACATACAATGTATGTAAGTATGTATGTATGTACATTGTATGCTCAAACATACATACGTACACATATCGTATGGTTTTCTATTGACTATTTATTAATTTGATTTTGATTGTGATTGTGATTTTGATTTTAATTTCGCTTTCAATTTCAATTTCAATTTGTATCTGTATCTGTTTATTTAGAAATATGCCACAGCAGGGTTTCGGTTGCTTTGTCAAGTGGTTCTATCTGATGCTGATTGTGCAGATTGTATTGTGTATTGGCCAGCTCGAGAGTCGTCAGCATCACAATCGCAATAATAATAACAATAACAATAACAATAATAATAACAATAATAATAACAATAATAATAATAACAATAGACGAGGCGATTCGACCAGCTCCGAGGAGAATCACAGCAATGCCGATGACGGCATCGATAACTTTCCAGACAACGATAGCAGCATTGGGAATGGACATGGACACCGACGTGGTCAGCGCAAGAAACAGCAGGGCAACAATAACAACAATCATAATCGCCACAATCGCATGGAGGAGAACGGCATTTCATTGTGGATCAACGAGCAGCAGCTCAAGATGTTGAGCGGTGAGTGTACATACATACATACATACATACATGCATACACTATACGTACGTACATACATACACAATTATGTAATTGACTCTAAACCGATGCAATTGACCGTTACGAAGCAGTTATCAATTCGAAACGGTTAAATTCAATATATTATATATATATGCTATCAGAAATCAAATCACATACCATACATACATAAATACATACACACATATACATATACCCAGTATGTACTTGTATCTCACAAGTTTTTTGACTATTTCTTCATTTCAAATAATAATAATACTTATTGTATTTTTAAGTAATGGCTAACCGATTCGAAATGCTTTATATTAATTATCCGAATATTTGGATATAACTGATTATTATTATTATTATTATCATTATATCATTCTATCATTATGATCCTTTGAAGGTTATGTTAAATAAAGAATCCTTGCAGCGCTCTACTTTCCGCAGGGCTACTCGGATCGCATCTATGCGATACACAACAGTCGCGTGACCAATGAGATGCGTGACACGACCTTTTACAATTATTTGGTGATCCCATCTGAGGTGAACTATGTGAATTTCACATGGAAATCGGGTAGACGCAAGTATTTCTATGATTTCGATCGCCTGCAAACGATGGACGAGAGCATCTTGAAGGCGCCGACGCTGTCGATAAATAAGCGTGGTCGGATTCCGCAGGAGCAGAAAAGTAAGTGCGATTGTTGTTGTTAAATTAAATTAAATTAAATTAAATATGTATGCATATGTAAGTAGCATGCATACATGTATCATATATAATATATATCATATCATATATACATATATAATACATATGTGTGCATATCTATCTAAGCTAGATTTTAGCATATTCCTGCCCTGCACTGGAAACAGCTCGGGCACTGCATCATTCAATGTCGGCCTAAAGATACAGAACCGTAAAAATAAACCGCTATCCGGCACACCCATACGACTCAACTTCAAAAAGGAATGCGCACATAGAGGTGTGTATGATATAGACGCTTCCAACCCTACTTCACTAACAACTTTGCAAGGTAGTGTATACGAAAAGTCAATAAATGCTTTACATACATACATACATACAAACATACTATATCAAACATACATACCTACATACATACATATTTTGAAAAATACAATAGTTAAAAACAACAACAAAATTCTTAATTGCAAAAGATTTCCAAAATATATTATCATATATCTATCTATCCATCTAGTATCTATTTTTTTTTAAATAAATAAATTTTAAAATGAAAATAAGAATTATTATTATTATTATTGAAATTAAGTTGCTCTTACGTATTTTTTTTTTTTTTTGTTTACTGTTTTTACTAATATCTACGCTCTATCCAAGCCCATATATACATACATGTACTCTATGTATCTACATACATACATCCAGTTAAATTTCTTATTCGTATTCCATATTCTATATATATGGCTATACCTGAAAACTCAAACTGAAAACTATAATATATCCCGGCAACATTTCGAAGAGCTAAGCCCATGGCTTTTACTTCTATTTTTTTTTTAGCTATAATAAAGCTAAATTGGCAACACTCTTAAAGCGCTTTTTCTCTTCCTGTCTTTGTATGCTGCTTGACACAATTCAATTATGTTGACATTTTTATGAACACACCCGCACATACATACATACATAAGTGCATCATACATACATGCATACACACACACACACACACACATGTACTATACATATGTACATACCTACATACGTACGAATGAATGAAGACTCTAAAAATTTCACTATCAAATTTTGTTGCTTAGCTAATATTGTGCTTTTGTGCATACACAACACAATTACACTTACACACACACACATACACACACACACATACACATATATACACTCTGCTTTCTCTTATTTCTTAAACAAACAAAATACAACAATAAAATAAATATCGATCGAACTAAACTAAAAAAACCTAAGCTCCCGATCCAGAATGCAGTTTGAAATGTGGCAAGAACGGTTATTGCAACGAGCATCACATCTGCAAGTGCAACGTCGGCTACACTGGCCAATACTGTGAGACGGCCTTCTGTTTTCCACAATGCCTCAACGGTGGCAATTGCACGGCACCATCGGTATGCACCTGCCCCGAGGGCTATCAGGGCACCCAGTGCGAGGGTGGTAAGTATTGTTTTAACATTTGTTTAATAAAATTGCACAAATATACATTCTGTTTTTTTGTTTTTGAATTGAATTGAATTGAATTTTCAAATATTTATGCCAAAGTTTTAAAATAGATCGATCGAATCATAAATGCCGACAATTCCAGAATGATGATGTTGGTCAGAGTTTTAGCTTTATTCAAGCTTTATTTAAACATACGTATTTTTATTTTTATTTTTTGTTACTGCTTAGCGTTTAATTCTACATTTACTACATACACGTAATAATTTTGCAACAAATGTTGTTGTTGTTGTTGTTGATTTTTTTTTTAATTACTTCAAGTAGTTTTAGATCTTTTTGGATATGGCAATTGCCGTTTTACAGCCAAATTTGATGACCTCGGTTAAAGCCTTATAGAATGGTGCCTGCTCGGCACCGCAGTCGATGCCAGTATCATGATGCTCCTGCTCCTCGTCGCGAAACTTTGTTATTGTTTCGAGTAGCTCCTGTTAAGTAAAGAAAAGTCAACAATTCAAAATGTACATTAAATACATTTTCGCAATATACAGTTATAAATATTATTTTGTTTAACCTTATCGGGATTGGGTGAATCCATAATTTGACGCAATTGATCGTTGTAGTGCTCAACAATTACCGTCTCCACGGCCACAGTGCATGCCATAGCTGCCTTCTCGCCGAGCAATGCGGTGCCAGCGCCAAGCGCAAAAGCGGCCACATTCCAAATGGGCGTCATAATGGTGGGCCGTACTCGATGCTGTTGTATCAGCTGTTCAAATTGCTTGCGATGCACCTTCTCCTGTTCCCACATATGCTCGATTGTCTTGCCCATGGGTCCGTTGCCCAATATAGCCATTTGACCAGCATAGATGCGATCGGCGCCCAATTCGCCAGCATGATCCACCCGTATTATCTCATCCGTTAATTTATTTGCACGTGGGCGTAAAGGATGTGTCTGTTGTTTTTGCTCTTGCTGATTATTATCGCTGCTGGTGCTCAGGAATCGCACAGTGGGCACCGGTATGCGTCCCAGTTGTATGCTCTGCGCACACGCATTTCTAAGCATTGTGATTGTGTTCGTAGTGCTAGGGCTTAAGGAACTAAAAAAATAAAGTTGAAATATTAATTAATGCCAAATTAACTATATATTGATTATATTTTCAATACAGGGATATGCAAGGACAAATGCTTAAATGGCGGCAAATGTGTACAAAAGGATAAATGCCAGTGCTCAAAGGGATATTATGGCCTCCACTGTGAATACTGTAAGTTGGGCTTGATCTTTGATCTTTGATAATTGATTTAGGTATGTACAAATGTATGTATTAATGCCATGTTTATAGCCAAGTGTGTGATACCCTGTAAGAATGGCGGTCGCTGCATTGGCAACAATTTGTGCCGTTGTCCAAATGGATTACGCGGCGATCATTGTGAGATCGGACGCAAACAGCGTTCCACTTGCAAGTGCAGCAATGGCATCTGCATGGGCAACAAGGGTTGCAAGTGCCAGGAGGGTTATCACGGTCGCCATTGTCGACGTCGTAAGTTGAAATTGTAACTTAAAATCGAATATTTAACATTTTTTAACTTATTCCATTCCCGGTTTAAGGCATTCCAAAACGTGCGCATTGAACGCTACGGGAAGCCCAACAGACACGTACCTACATACATGTGACATGTAATAAACATTAAAACATACAAACAACTAAACACAAACAAACAAACAAAAAATCAACAATAAATGAACGTAACGCAAAAGGATTCTTCGCGTTGATTGTTGTTGATCGCATCGTTTTAGGCACTTCCATCAACAATTAAACTATTTAAAATGAAATGGATAAAACAACATAATACTAATTGTGATAAAATTTTTTTGTAATTTAAAATTTTTAAATAAAAAACATTTAACAATTATGAACGCTAATGTTCCGTCTAATTTGTTTTTTTTTTTTTTTTGTATATTGTAATTTCGAGTATCTTCTTCACATTGGTGAAATGCAGAAACAGCGGGACAAATATCAAGCTTCCTATACAGTCAGATATAATATATGTACTATATTCGAAATGAAGAGGTCTGCTTTTGCCTGTTACATAAAGAATGCAAACCTTATCACACCCTTCTTTGCTTGTCCTGGGTACAAGGTGTCAAAATACTATACAAAATATAGTTTGATTCATGTTATCGCGCGATGCTAATTAAAATGTGTTCCCGCACGTAAATGCATTATTCTTTTAGTATACAATTTGTATACGTCACGGTTTTACTTACGACTTGGATGTAGGCAAGCATAAACTATTAAAATATTACTTTAGCTCCCCCGTTTTTATTATTATTGTTGCAACCGGCTGACTGATGGTGCTCAGTGTTGTAAACTGCTGGCAAATATATTGTATCGGAGAATAATCGCAAGCTCAAACTATCGAAATTGTCTCTAAAAAACATATCGGAATGTCAGACCTGTACATGAACGTAGTTCGTTGATAAGAAAAAGGGTCGGCAAATTGCAAAAAATAAACAAAAAATATATATTCAATATATTTGAAACTTGTTTAAATAATTGTCAGTTTTACATAATTTAAAAGGGTTTTTTTGCCATTGTGTTTGTTATAATTATATTTGAACAACTTCCATTTGCGCGCTAAAAACGTCAATAATATAAAACAAATTTATAAGGAATTGCATGTGAATGTGAATGTTTAAAAAGTAACAAAATCCCCTTTGGCAAAAAAAAATCACAGCGCGTATGGTGTGTTAAATTTTATAGAAGTCAGCTGACGTCTGGTTTTCGCAACACAAACAACGATGGCTCCAAAGAATAACTACGATCCAAGTTCCACCGGTGATTCGGGCAATACAAATATGCAGGAGGAAGATTTACAAGGTAAATGTGCTATAATACCGGAATTTGCATTTATTCTGCCTGGTTTTACCTTTGCAGAAATGGCCGATGTTGATCGTAGCTTGGATGCCCTAAGTTGCGCCCTGGACGCAGTGGAGCAACGCACCGACGATATACTGACGCAGCTGCGTCAGCTCCTTGACTCGAATCGTGAAATTCGTCGCGAGATGGCACAGGAGAAGGACAACGCTGCCAAAAAAAGCACTGAAACTACAGATGATAACAGCGATGACGACATGGAGGGTCAGTCGGGTAATGTTAATACGGCCAAATCAAGCGTTAATTAAATCACATACATACATAGCTAGCTGCGTATGGAAAGTTTTTGTTTTTTATACACACACGTTTATTGTTTTTAAAGACATGAGAATATAATTATTATTCAACATTCCTTTAAGTGTGCTTCTTGCTAATTTTTTTTTAAATTCTTTAAATAATTTGCTGCCCCCGTACTAGCTTCATTTGACAATCGGCGCCACTGCTCCACTTCACGCTCGAGACGGTCTTTATCTTCTCGGAGTTTCGCTAGTTCAGCTTGAATAGCTTGGAATTTGCTTAACGTGTCTTTATAAGCAGGCGCAGCATTATCGCCATTGTCAGATAAAGCTTTAGCACCGTCAGCAGGTTCTTCATCCATTGCCTCGTCGTCCAAATCTTCATCGGCACAATAGTAATTATTCTCAAAAGTTCGCTCTGCGATTTCTTTGACTTTTGAATTTTCTTCTGTAATGAGGAGCTCAACACAATCGTCATCATCCGGTGGACTGATCATACGCTTAAGACTATCAGCAAAGAACTTTGGCGGCTTGGGTCCTGGATGAAACTTGGAGGAGCTCATCAATCGCACATATATATTACTAATAGAACCACTCTGAGGGAGACTCTTTATAAGCTGGCGGCTGGCAACATCCCAAATGCACACCTGTTTATCCTCTCCACCTGAAACTAGCTGTTGAGCATTAGTCGTCAACGCTAAGCATGTGACAGGTGATCCCTCTGTGTGACCGATAAAGGCTTGCACATTCTCTTCTTCGAGGTGGTACTCCTGCAAACAATAAAAATTTGCGATATATGTATAAAACAGTAAATTGACACTAGTTGCAATTACTGTACCTTCATGCGTGGAACTTTATCCAAATAAAAAAGTAGAACTTGACCGTCACTGGCGCCAACATACACGTTCATCTCCAGTCGATCAGCGATGACGCTGTGCAAAGCAACGGGAAATACGACGCTTAACAGCATATTTCCATCGCTGAGATCATAGATTTTGCAGCAACGATCCAGTGAAACGGTAAACATAAAGGCGCGAATGCCGCCCAATCCAATATGGATATCGGTGACACTTAATCCATGATCGTTAAAACTGTAAAGCGGAGCGTTCTCTTCGCTGTCACCGGCCCCCAGTGGAGCAACTGAACGTGTCAGATTCCATACCAGCACAGCTCCATCCTTGCCACCAGTGGCAAAGTGTTCACCATTGTCGGTGAAACGTATGCAATTAATTGGCTGATAATGTTTGGATATTGTGTTAAGCAAACGCCCAGAATTAAGATGCCAAATGTAGATTATCTCCTTAACGCCAGCAACTAAATAAGCACCATCTGGCGTCACTGCCAAAGCGTTCACCTTGCCCGGCACAACATACCGTATAGAAGATATTTGTTCCTGCGTATTGATCGGCCATATATGCAATAGAGGCTTGACGCTATTGGCCGCAATAATAAAATTCGCGCCAAGCATTTGAAGGCTGTGCGGTTGCATTGTGCCGCCGCTCTTATATTTAATCAAATCCGTGCCAGCGCGCAGATCTTGGACACTGCACGACACACGCTCATTGTCTAATGCGCTAACAAACAGCGCCTCGACGATGTCGCCCATTTTCAATTTTTACAATTTTAAATGCACGTGCGATGCGTTCGAAATAAACAGAAACAAAAGGCGAAGACCATTTATTTCATATTAAAAAATACCAAATTGTGTCAGGCGTTATTTCGTATTGTTATCGATATACGAAAATGGTCCATCCCTACCGGCGATAAACTGCTGTGAAATAGGACAAAAAAAAAAATATTAACTTGAAATGCGTGGCCAGCTGATAAGCAGAGGAACAAGATGAGCGGCTACTTTTGGCATTTGGTTGGCATAAGCTCGGCACTCAAGGTGCTGTTGCTCCCCTCTTAGTAAGTATCCCGGTATAGATGGAGATATATACAAACGAGATATATATATGTCTATAATTGTCGAATTGCAGCTATTCGACAGACTTTGAGGTACATCGCAATTGGCTGGCCATAACACATAGTTTGCCCCTGAATCGATGGTATGTGGATGCGACAAGCGAATGGACATTGGATTATCCGCCTTTCTTTGCATATTTTGAATGCCTGCTATCCCAATTGGCTAAATATGTTGATCCCAAAATGTTAATCGTACAGAATCTGAACTATGCCTCAACTGAGACGGTTTATTTTCAACGCATTTCGGTGATTGTCATGGATTTCATTTATGTCCTTGGCATGAGGCGTTGTCTATCCGCTTTAGGCGTCGTGCAGGCAACACAACAGCACATTGCCGGCTGTCTGCTGCTTCTATTTAATGTGGGCCTCATCTTCGTGGATCACATACACTTCCAGTATAATGGCTTCCTGTTCGGCTTGCTCCTGCTAAGCATAAGCGCTCTGCTTAAAAGACGTTACCTTTGGAGTGCCTTTACGTTTGCCGTGCTTCTCAACTTTAAGCATATATTCCTTTATATGGCGCCCGCTTTTGCTGTCTACTTGTTGCGCTTCTATTGCCTGGACCATGCCAATGTTGTGCATGCTATGGGCAAACTGATCGCAGTGGGTCTAACACCATTCCTGTTATCCTTTGGCCCTTTTTGGCGCCAGTTACCGCAGCTAATGGCTCGTCTGTTTCCATTCAAACGTGGCCTTACTCACGCCTACTGGGCACCAAATGTATGGGCGCTATATAATACGGCCGACAAGGTAGCTGCCAGCGCCTTTAAGCTCAAGCCTGACATGGATGCGACATCAACTACTTCCGGACTCGTTCAGGAAGTACAACACATTATGCTGCCAAATATAACGCCGTCCACAACCTTTGTGTTGACCTTGCTATTTATGCTGCCCATTTTGCTGAAGCTTTTCCTGACTAAGACCAAAGAGTAAGCGCTTCATTTATTGCTGCGTTGTTGTTGTTGTTGTTGTTGCTCACCAAATCTTTTACTTTCCGTGACAGGCAGGCGAAGTTGGTGTTCCTGCGTTCGGTTGTCATTTGCGCCTGCTCATCCTTCATGTTTGGCTGGCATGTGCATGAGAAGGCAATCCTTATGTGTCTTATACCGTTGTGGTAAGTTGAAGAAGTGCATCGTTTGGAATGTCTTGTTTCAGATTGTCATTGCTTAATTCCGCACAGCCTGCTTGCCATATTGAATCGGCAGGATGCCAAATACGCATTTATCTTATCCGTCGCTGGTTACTTTTCGCTGTTCCCGTTGCTGTTCGAAGTTGACCTGCTGGTGCCACGATACTCACTTTATCTCGCCTACATCGCCATGATGTATGGCCAGCTGGAGCGCTTGTACAAAAGCCCTAACTTTCACATGCTCGAGTGGATATACTTTATGGGCTTCATAGCGATTCCGCTCTACGAGCACATCCTCAGCCGTCTGTTGGGCTTACACTTGCGGCTGCCCTTTATGCCGCTGCTACTTACCTCAGTCTATTCCGCCCTGGGCGTAATATATTTCTTTGTTCGTTATTATATCTACGCATTGGACATCACCTGGCCCAGCATTGGCAAGCGACGTGATGCCCAAGTCAAATTTACATCTAAGAAAAAACGCAAAACCAAATAAAATGGTATTAATTATTTGTTTTATTTTTACATAATTTATTTGAATTCTTTTTTTTTTTTTTGTTTACTTGACAAAAGATTTTTAAGGCTCCACCATTTACGGTAATGATATGGAGCAATTCTAACAGGAGAGTTTTTGAGAGGAGTACAAAGAATATTCCAACGATGACAGAGATCGTCTCGGCTCATCGGGGCGCCTGGCGCAATAGCCATATCGGCGCCGAGTGCTGTCCAACGTGGCAATACAATGGCTATTAAACGGAAATTTAGGTAGCGCTTCAGGAAATGTACGGCGCGTACCTGTCGCTTTGAGAGGATTATGCTCGGGCAAGGTGTGGACCATAAAACAGGTAACAGCGGTAACAGAAATGCGAGTGCCTTAGAGTAGTAAGTGGGTGATATTCCTGGAAACTCCATGGTCAATTGAATGAAATGTATTGCCTTGCATAAGGTGGCAACTGGCCAGCATCGTCGTAGTTGAGCATAGTATTCAATTGCAGCTCTAACGAACAGGTCGCTGCGTTTATCAATTATGCAGATGATGGAGGAACGCAAATATCCATTCAAAGCGCCAATATATAAAGAGACAAGACTCGCAAAGTGAAAATACAATTATTAAGATTACTCGAATTTTGGATTCAATTAATTAATAATTATTTTAAAACATATTACAGCAATCAAACTGAAGCCGATGCTTGCTTTGTGAAGGGCAGCTACATTGAACTGGCAACAGGTGTTATGCGACGCGTGGAGGATATACGCACTGAGGATTTCATTCAATCGGCGCTGCGGAGCCAACTTTATGATCTGAAGGAAGCGACAGTGGTTAAAATAGATAAAATATCGCCACATTTGATTAATATTACCTTTAGCTATGACACCCAACACGCCAAGGTTTGTACTTTAAAATGGCGCTTCAAGGTGAATTATTTATTTTGAATTTTGTAGGTAAATTTGGAAGTGCCACATGGACATCCGCTCTTTGTTTATGGTCAGGGCTGGGCTTCATGCAATCCGCAGTTATCATTTGAGATTTATGAGTTAAAGTGTCAACAGCTGCAGGTGGGTGACATTTGCTTATCATTGATGCCACACGAACCACCGAGTCATCATCCTCTCACGCCGGCATCTGGTTCATGTGCCACGGCATTGCGCAAGGATTATTCATTAAAGGCTGCTTCAGTTCCGCCGGGGGATCCATATCGAGTGTATGCAGAAATGGCGAATATTGTTGCGGCATACACTCAACATTTGATCGACAAAATGAAGAACTAAAATTGTTGCGCTAAATAAAAACTATTTCCATTCATTTTTATCATTAAATGTAACTTTCAAATAACCGCTATTTGTAAGTGCTGCCACATGGCATATGATTACTCAAACTGTAAACACGAGTGCCAAAATTGTAACCAATAAACAAAGTAATCTAAAAACTTATTACTAAAAATTAGAACTTGTGCATCAAAAATATAATGATTTCATGAAATAAATTTTATTTGAAACTATTTGGTATTTATTTTGAATTTCTTATTGCGCTGCGCTGGTGCTTGGCACTATCGATTGCTAGCAGCTATCGATACATATGATCAGAAATATGTTGACATATTGGGTGTGTACACACTGTCAACTGTCAGGAATATTACACATCTCTATTCAAAAACATCGTGATAACCGCAACAACAAAAACAATTCGGTGGCGCAAACTTTATATGTATGATCGCCAGCCGCGGGGGCGAATTAACCGCTTTATGGATGAACAGCAATAAAAATGTGTACTGGGATGTACCGTTAAAACATGAGTCTTACGCCAATAGTAACACTATTAAAAGCGAATACCAGGACTGCAGCTATGGAGACGCAATCTATAATTTCAAGGAAGCTCAGTTTTGGTCAAAAGTACACGCTATGCGGGCATCGTCAATAGCTAATGGTTCCCTGCTGCATGATAAAGGCTGTGATTTGAGAAAGGAGACTTCACATAAATCCCATCAATGCAAAAGTAAGTGCGAAATAAATCTTGACACCTGAGGAGTCTGCTTTTTTTTTTTTTTAATCGGACGCTGTGCGAGCCAAATTTACAATTTGGATTATTTATTGCAGTGCAATTTACGGGCAATGATCGCGATGCCAAGCTGGCAACTGACGAGCTGCGTCTTTCAAAAATCCTACGACGTCTGCATAATGAAACCAGCCCAACGGCGGCCCTTGAACTCTGCAGCAAACTGGATTTGGCTGTCCGCACACCTGTTAACATTGGATACTTGACACGCTCCTTTAACATTATTTTGGATAATTTATTATCGCTGTTTAAGCAATGCACGCCCCCCGTCGTGGAGGAGTGTAGCAAAACTCTGGGCCTTATTGGCTACATTAATCGCATGTCCTATCCCATGTACGAGGATTTTATTATTAAAAATTATCGCATGAACAAGCGACTGCAGAAATATTTAATTATTGCAGTGCGCACAACTTTAAGGTAAGCCAATCGTATCAAGAACAAACTAAAATTATATTCTTATTGTTTATTTTTGTGATTTTCTTTGTTTACTTTTAGTTTTGACACAAAATGTGAATTGCACTTTTTTGCGGATCGAATAATTCTAATGTTAAAGGATTTTTTAGAGAATGCTGAGAATGCCGACAATTTTATAGGAATTAGCATGTGCATTGTCAAGTTTTCAATTAATTATCGCGATGCCTTTGTGTGCCATTTCACTGATGTGGTGGACATCATTATTGGCTGGCAGCTGGAAGTTGGCCAACCGAAGCAATTGAGATTACATTGTGCCTACGTACTCGAGCAGTTGACGCCCTTTTTCAGCAAGCAGATGGATTTTTGCTATGGCCTCTTATCACAGTTTATTGAGGATATGACGGGACTGGATGCAACGGATCCGCCAGGCGAGCGAATTGGCGCATTTGTCGGTGCCTTCAATACGCTGCTGAAGTGCATGACGCGCATGCGCGTCGCATGCGACTCCATAGTGGGCCTGGCCCTCGAGCATTTAACCAAAATACTGCCCAAAATGTTGCTCCAGGAGGACCCCTACAACGATGCTTTAGTTAATATTAATGAGCTGCTCTGCATCTGTATACTTAATGGCTATAGAAAACCAGATGCCACAACGCTATCGGAGCTGCTTCATATGCAGTTTGAGCAAATGCACCTGTTGCCTGAACGGGAACAGCTGAGCTGCTTGTATCTGTTGTTGTGCACGGTGCGTAAACTACGGGCACGGTCGCCCAACGCTCTGGTGCAGCTCATTTTCCAACCGGATCCCGTTAAACAGCCATTTTTGGCAGGCCTACGAATACATAGCTCTGGCGAAGCATATAAATTGCTGTTGCGCACTTGCCAGGAGACGTTGCTGATTAAGAATGTGCCATTATTGCAGCAGGCGTACAAGCAGCTCGTCCATGACATTGACGATTGTATATCGCGACTGGTAGAGGCAGAGCAGCAGGAGCAGAAGCAAGAGCACCATCAGGAAATGATTATCCAATATGATCCGAGTTTTTTACTTATTTTTAACTTATCCGCTTTGGCGGCATTGGCCAAACAAACGTCCTCCATTATTGGCATGTATGCCTGTAAGCCATCGATATTGGATCTCTTGATTAGCAATTGTCGTGCTCAAGAATTGACAATATGGTCAAAACATCCATCTACACATAATGCCATACTTGGTCTCCTAGTGGTTCACTCTCAGGCGAATCATAATTTTCGCAATAACTCAATATTATTGAAGGCTGACGACACCGACACTCACTCAACTTCGGCTAGCACCATATCGCCGACAGCGCACAGTTTTGGCTATATACTCAAGTTTCTGGCAACTTGTTTGGCACAGGCAGGACAGCTGGCCACAGTTAATCTTCAACTGTTGCTAAACTGGACCAAATCCCTTCTAGCCGAATGCAATACACGTTCCAATATTCTGCTTCAGCACGCCGATTTTATTAGCATCTGCGAGAATGTTGCGAGTATTACCGCTAAATATGCACCACTCGAAAGCGCCGGCTGCATGGAGACGGTGCTGAATTATGGAGCAAATGTTCTCAGCACCCAGCTGATGGAGCTGTATATGGACACGACGCTGCAGCAATTGCATTCACTGAATAGAAGCGTCCATTCTGCCTATGCCAGGATATATGCCCAGCTGCCATTAAGCATGAGCTTGGGAAAACGTAACACTGCTGCGGGCATTGGAATCACTTATATTAGCATCTGGCAGCAAAGGCTGAGCCAGTGCAGTGCCATACATGATAACGTCTTCCGGGATTTTGTTGAGCGCATGCAGGCGCCGGAACAGAAGCAGCTTGTCGATTGTCTACGCAGCCTCTTTACGCGCAGCTGTCAGCTGACATCGTTGGATGAACGCCAGCTGAAGTTGTCGCAGCGGGCAAAACGCTGCCATCTTCTGGCTGCCAGTTGGCTGCAATATGAAGCGGCACGGTACTGTGTGGATCAAAAGCTGCGCACTGTGCTTGGAAAGCCGCAGGATACGTTTCTAGCATTTGAGGCAATTATCATGCGCTATGCACGGCTCTTAAGCGGCTGTGGCAAGGAATCGGAACGTCAGGCAATCGATGATCTATCCCTGGAACAGTTGTCCAATACGCAAGCTAATCTGAATATTCTGCTCGGATTCCTGGACGTGCTTGAGAAGCTTATCTATAACGCCGCCGAGGGCAGTGCGTTTGCATTGCGTGCCCCAGAGAAGCCAGTCACCGCATTCTTTCGCCTAAATAATCCCACATGCCAGTCATGGTTCAATCGCATACGGATCGGTGTCGCCATCATTGCCATGCACACACAACAGCCGGAGCTGGTTATACGCTATGCCCAGGTAAGTTGCTTGGCTTCGTTGACGTATCCCGTGCAATTATATTATTAACTTTCTTTCTTTTCTTTTCGCTTTTAGCAAATTTTGCTAACACAGAAGACACAAGAGTGCAGCTACAGCCAGGCGATCGTATATTTGGCCTGGGCATTTATAGAGTGCAGAGAATCGGATTCATTGCGTGGCCTTTATGTGTGGGCGCGCACAAAGAGCGACAAGTCGTATCAGTGGCTGCAGCATGCAGCAGATCAGGCCGCTGGTCGCAGGGAGGAGGCCTTGCTTGGCTATAAGAGTGTCCTGGCGGACAGTGAATACGCCAGTTTAGAGCCGCTCACTCGTCAGTTTATATTATCGCAATTAGTTGAATGCCTGCAGAGCACAGCGAATTGGTCACCATTGGTCGATCTAAAGGCGCATCTTAATCACGTTGATGATATGACGACACTTAATCCATTTCTGCAGAGGAGCAACATGCAACTGAGCGGCATGCAACAGCTGCTGGCCAAAAGTCAATCGTCATCAGAGCTAAATGCGGCGATGCTTAAACTGAGCATTTGGCCGGATGAAAACTTGGAATGCGTCAGCTTTGCCGCCAGCTATACACGCGAGAAATTGGAAAATATTGTGCTACAGCAGGCATTCATTGAGACAAATAGCTATTTTCAGTTATCGCCGGCGGCACAGAACCTGCTCGACATGAACTGGCACGAGTGCTTGCTAAATCCGAGCTGCGATCAACGACATTGGCAGTATCTGACGCTGCTCAAGTATATAACGCACCAGCTCAGCCAGCAGCAGGAGCAGCTTGCGCTGTTGCCACTGTGCCAAAAGGGCCAGAGGAGCAGCATCAGGACCAACATAACTAGCACATTGCTGTTGCGCTGCGTAGCTTGGACGCATCTCTTGCGTAGATTTTGTAGCGTTGATAGCTTGGATATGCTTTATTTGGATACGGCGATGGTGGCCCGCGAGGAGGGCAATCAGCTCACCTGCCAGGCAATGTTGGAGCTATACTTTGTCCAGCCGTTGCCGAACATTGCACGCCAACTGCTTACCCAACAGCTGGACATGGAGGATGCGCGACGCTTGCGCGCCTACAGCGAGTTGGTCAAGTGTCTGCACCTCCAGCAGCAGCAACAACAACAGCATCAGCTCCAGCTCCAGAGCAATGAAATTAGCTCAATCAACGTATGTGCCGCGATCTGTCTGGCGCTGCAAAAGCAGCAGAAGAAACAGCAAGAGCCGATCTCCATGGAGTCTGCGATTGGAGCTGAGCTGTTGTTGACATTATCCGATTGGATAACGACGCGCAGTAGCACGGGATTTATAACAAACTTGTCATCGACATTGCAACAGCTGCTGGAGCAGTTGCCGGAATGCCCATTGACTCAGTGCGCTGGACAGCCGATTGGTTTGGCGCATGGCGAAAAGCTGGTGGTGCGCCTTATCAATGCCAGTCTGCTGCAGCGGCCCAACAATGAGGAGGCGCTAATTGCCTATGGCAATTGGTGCTATCGCTGGGGTAAGAAGATCGTTGACAGCGGCTGTGTATTAACGCAATCTGATGTAGCCGGAATTGGTCAGGTGTTGGGTGGCAAACAGCCGCCGGAGGGTGACACACTGCAGCAGCTGCTGGATGCACTGCGCATGGAACCACAGCCAGGCAACAATTGTGAAGAGAATGAGATCGATTCAGATGCTCAATGCGAGAGCCGTTTGCGCAAGCTCACCCTGCTCTCCGATAAGCCAGCCAGTGTCCTGGAATCCATAATGCGCATCTGGCGGCGGGCTGTTGCCAATACCTTTGACTACTACAAGGAGGCGGCGCGTACATATTTGCATTATCTGAGTCTAAAGGCGGACGATGGGCAACAGCAGCAGCGCTACCATGTGGATGACAACATTATGGTGACGACAACGTTGCGTCTGCTGCGTCTCATTGTGAAGCATGCAAGCGGCCTCCAGGAGGTGCTCGAAGATGGCCTCAAGACAACGCCCATCGGACCATGGAAGGTGATTATACCCCAGTTGTTCAGTCGCCTCAATCATCATGAACCTTATGTGCAAAAGAGTGTCTGCGCCCTGCTCTGCCGCTTGGCTGAGAGTCATCCGCAGTTGGTGATATTTCCAGCTGTTGTCGGTGCCAATCGGGAATTACGGCCAACGGCGAAAAGCGCAACAACAGCAACAACAACAACAACAACAACATTGAGCGAGAGCAACAGCAGCTACGCGTGTTTATTGGGCGCATTGACGAAGCAAGCGCCAGACGTAGTGCAGCATGTGCAGCTGCTGGTGCAGGAACTGCGACGTGTGTGCCTGCTGTGGGATGAATATTGGATACATTCGCTGGCGCAAATCTATAACACCTATGTGGGACGGGTGAATAGCCTGTCGGGTGACTTCAGTCCAGATGATATTGAGGGGAAACAGAATCGTTTCAGTAGCTGGCAACCGCAGTTGGTTGAGGATGTGGAGGCATTGATGGCGTTCACTTCACGTGAGCCGGAAACGCACTATGAGCGCAGCTTTAGGAAGCGCTTCGATCAGCCCATTAAGGATACGCTTGAGGCGCTGCGTCAGCAATCGTATCCAGAGGCGTGGGATAAACTCAAACAGCTGTATCATGTCTTCCAGGCAAATATGCTCCGCGGCACGAGCAGCACACTTAAGATGCAGCATATTAGCCCAGTGCTATGCCGCATTGGACGCATGAGCATCACGATGCCGGGCCTGGATGCAAATGATGAACAGCGTCCACATTGCGTGCACATTGAGAGCGTGGAGAGCATTGTATACATATTGCCAACGAAAACGAAACCAAAGAAGGTCGCCTTTTATGGCAGCAATGGCCAGAAGTATACGTTCCTGTTCAAGGGACTCGAGGATCTGCATCTGGATGAGCGCATCATGCAATTCCTGTCAATTTCAAATTCCATTATGGCCAACAAATGCGACACATCCACACATACCTGTTACCGTGCCCATTATTACTCGGTGATACCCCTGGGATTGCAGTCGGGTTTGATCAGTTGGGTGGAGGGTGTGACGCCACTTTTTTCGCTCTACAAGAAGTGGCAACAACGTCAACCGCAACCGGTGTCTGCGGCTCCACCACGTCGCATCACCGATGTCTTCTATAGCAAGCTATCACCGCTGCTGGCCAAGCACAATATGCTCGTCTCTGATCCGCGACGTCAATGGCCGATCTCCGTATTGCGGCAAGTGTTAACCGAACTGACAAGCGAGACGCCCGCCGATCTTTTAACCCGTGAATTGTGGTGTCAGGCGGGCAACGCCGCCGAGTGGCGTCAATCAGTCCGTCAATATACCAGCTGCATGGCGGTCATGTCCGTCATTGGCTATGTGATTGGCCTCGGGGATCGCCATTTGGACAATGTGCTCATCAATCTGAACAGCGGCGACATCGTCCACATCGACTACAACGTTTGCTTCGAAAAGGGACGCACACTCCGCATACCCGAGCGGGTGCCCTGCCGCCTAACCCAAAATATGATCCATCCCCTGGGCATAACTGGCGTCGAGGTGAGTCCCAAACTTCAGCTTAACCACTTAACTAACCAAAGCCCAATCCTGGCATCTCGTTTCCCAAATGTTTACCCATAATCAACGTCAGTTGCCCTGGAATTGAATCAATCTAAAATAATATAAAGATGATTTTCCATTTTCCATTTTTATTAATATTAATATTATTATTATTATTGTTTTTTTTTTTTGTTGGTTTTGTTTTGTTTTGGTTTTTGTTTTGGTTGGTTTTATTGCGTCTCCTGGCAATGATTTGGCAGTTTTTTCGTAACTTTCTCCGTTGGATAGTTGCAGTTGCTCTCCCTGTGATGCTTAATGCTATCAGAGGGCAGATGGTGCTCCACATCGGCATCGCTGTGACAGCAGATGGCCGACCTACAGCGCAGCGTTTGGGTAAAGGCGCGTCTAAAGCCGGCATTCTTCCATGAGTAAATAATCGGATTGAGGGCCGAGTTGGCAATGGCCAGCGAGAAGGCCACCTTATATATCATCGAGCTGCTCCGGCAGAAGTGAAAGAGTTGGGCAATCGCAACACAGAAATACGGCAGCCAGCATAGCGTAAAGCTGCCCATGATGAATACCACAATCTGTACACTCTTCCAATCCGGATGGAGCATGCTATGGCTGGCGTGTGTGTTGTACACAACCGATTGGCGCAGACGCTGCGCTTGCTTCGATGCCTCACGCATGATGCGCCAATAGAAGACCAGCATGCACAGCCAGATGATGATGAAGCCGGGCGTAATTATCCCTGCCACATACCAGGGCAGCAACACCTCATCAAACTCGCAGCCCTGCGCCTCTGACCATTTATTCCAAAAGATCGGGATTATTGCCACCAACGCCCCTATGCACCAGTTGCATGTGATTATCATGTACGCCACGCGACGTGTCATGTACCTGGTGGTGGTGGAGGGATTAGGAACGGTTTTTCCGGGATTAGTTATTTGTGAGGGGGAGGGTGTGGGGGGACAGAGAGAGAGAGGGTGGTGGGACACAAACAAAGTAAAGTGGCCTGGAAGAGAACAATTAAAGCCCAAGAGATTTTGATAGAGGAACAAAAAGCACAAAAAGAGAAAGAGAGAAAGAGAGAGAGAGAGAGAGAGATGAAACAAAGAAAAAAAATATAGGATGAAAACTGAAAGTAAACAGAAAGAAGACAAAAATTCAAATCAAATCGAAATCAAGCGCACCAAAAAGAAATTCGAAATATTAAAAAAAATAAATACGAAAAAAAGGTTTAAATAAAAGTAAATTAATAAAAATTAATAAATGAATGAATCATATCGAAATCAACCGTAACAAAAAGAAATTCGAAATATTAAAAAAAATAAATGAAAAAAAAAAGTGTAAATAAAAGTAAATTAATAAAAATTAATTAATGGAAGCAATAAAAAGAAAAGAGAGCGCAGCAGTGGATAGAGTCAAACTATACACATACACAAGTGCATACAGATGCACACATACATACATATGCAAAAAGGACACTTGCAAGGACAAAAGAAATTGCCAATAAACGAGACAAAATAACAAAAAACAAAAGAAATTATGAAAAAAAAAATTATTTACAAATAAATGATTCATGGAATTTCCCAACATTTTATGTCATTTTACCGGAAGTCGTAGTTTTAGTTTTTAGTTTTTTTTTTTTTTTTATATATATATATATTATATATGTGAAGCCAGACTTACCGTCTATAGTGGAGGGCATACATGACCGCAATATAGCGATCGACAGCGATGGAGATGAGCGTTAAAATGGAGACGCAGCAGGCGCAGATGAACAGAAAGAAACGGAGGAGACAATAGCCGCGCAGCCTGCCAAGATTGTAGCCCATGCCCATATAGAAGATCACATGATAGGGCAATGCCACGCCCACAATAAAATCAGATATCGCCAGTGATAGAATGAATAGATTCGATATTACGGAACGGAGATTGCGGCAAGTTCGCACCGCGACAATTGTCAAAATATTGCCACCCAATATGAAAACGAAGAGTATCGCATTTGTGATCACCCAGAGCAGCATGGCCAGATCCAGATCCTGCTCCTGTTCCTGGTCACGCATATCGGCCGTTTCTGGTTGCACTGTGCCATTGGCCAGCTCGTTGTCCGTCTCCTTTAACCAAATATTCAGGATTTGCGCATTGCTATTATCAAACGCCTCGATGGCCATCACATCCGCTCAAGGCGGGGAAAAATCCGAACAAAAAAAAAAAAAAAAAACCCGCAAAGCGAACAAAAAAAAAAAAGAAAATGAAAAACCAAAAACCAAAAAAAAAAGAGAAAATAATAAAATAAAAAATGAGAAACGATTTGGATGCGCGAAAACGAAACGCACGCAACGCCAGCGGCTTGCAATCTGTGAATGGGTTGTCTGTCGGCTTTGGGGTCGCACCACATGGGGCAAGGATTATTAGCCGCAAAAGGCTACGAATCCAATCGTATCAAATCGTATCGAATCGTGGGCGTTGTTTGTTTACGTTTCGCTTTGGCCTGAAAGAAAGCAAAAGCCAAAAAGCCAAAAAACAAAAATAAAAAAAAGAAAGAAAAAAGTTTTTTCTATTATGCAGTATTTCAACTGATAAGAGACAGCTTCGATTCAGCGTGAGAAACGCAATCCGTGTTGATAAGCCTGTTGCCCAGCTAACTAACTGACATATGTGTGTGTGTGTGTGTGTATGTGTATGTGTGTATGTGTACATACACATATTAGCATTGGCATTATATTGTACAAGAGGACCAACAATGGCCATACGGTCAACACTTTCTATGGGGGTATCTCACATGTATATGTATATATGTGTGTGTGTGTGTGTGTATGTACATATAATCCCATATCTATGGCTATTTTTATGCTTTGCGGTTTTAGCCATGTTTAATAATTCGCATACAGGGTGTATGTTAGCAAATAAATAAAATTGAAATTGAAATAAACAATTTCTCTTGTATATAATAATTACAACGAAGAGCAGCAATTGATCAGTTGAAGAGATATGTATGTATCTGTATGTGTGTATGTATGTATAGGAATTACGCACATTTCGCCGAATGAAACCGAATGAAATGTGCGAAAAATAAACAAGTGCAACAAATGCCACAATCAACATTTGACAACATCGATTATAGCCATCATATAACTGTCCACAACTAGCTTATATTGTATATATATAATAAAATACATATGTATACATACCTCTATTGTATGTATGCCATCCATCTGATATCCATTCGTATCATAAAATCGGCAGTTTGTCATTTTATGACTGTGATAATGACAAATGACAGTGTAACAATTTGTATCTGGTCGAAACGCTTAACAATAAACAAGATTTCTGTACCTTGAACTTGGCTCACTTTGCCAAAGGAATCTGGAGGGGGGATTTCCCCTCTTCAGTTAAAGATTAGCTCTCCACTCTATGCACAATATATAATTATAATATACATAATAAATCTGAAATCTAATCGAATGAATCGATTCCATAGGGCGCCTTTCGGCTCGGCTGTGAATATGTCCTTAAGGTGATGCGGAAGGAGCGTGAAACTCTGCTAACACTCCTGGAGGCGTTTGTCTATGATCCCTTGGTAGATTGGACGATCAATGATGAGTCAATCGCACAGCGTCGCTCATTAAATCTCAAATCCACTGGCAATGCAATCAACGAGATTAAATATCACAAAAAGGATAAGACCAAGAGCAAAGTGCAGGACTGGGATGCCAAGAGGCGCCACTTTATCGGCAAACTGAGGCAGTGCCAAAAGTTTTGGAACAAGCACAAGTAAGTCACGATAAATATAAATATATATTATTATATAATATAATACAATATTATATTTAAGTTAAAGTTAATGTTTAAAAATGAATTCATAAGTTATAGAAACAAAAGAAGAATCTAAATCTAAAACTGAATCTTTAGTTTTAATTAATTTAAAAAAAAACAATTAACATTAATATTATATTGAGGTGCTTCAATTGAAAGCGGATTTTCCATTTGCCACTTGCCACTTGCCACTTGTGGCACATACGCATAGTTGACTCATTTCAGTTAACATTGCCGCATCAACAAATACGAATTGTTAACAATTCTCGAGCTAACAATATTTATTTATATATTTATTTATTTATTATATATAGCTACCATATACATTTATCTGTCAATGTCTTGCAGAATCGATATGCTGCCGCATCTGTCCGATATGGCCATCGAGATTGAGAAGTTACAGCAGGTGCTGTCGCAGCGTTTAACCACCGAGCAGGAGTTGGTCAAGTTGCATCAGCGGAGCGCCCTAATAGCCGAAATCAATGCATTGGGCACGGCAATCGAGAGTCACAGCTTCAATACGGCATCGTCACGTTATGCCTGCAAGCGGAAGCGGACGGAGGCACTGGCCGATGAGGTGTCACGTCGGCAGGCGGACTATGAATTGGCCCAATGCCTGCTGGCCAGCTATGGGCGATGTTTGGATCCACTGCAACTGGGCGAGTTTAATATGCGTCTCATACAGCTGAAGCTCGATGGGAACAACTGGCACAGCGAGTATGTGGCACTGATAGACGCGTTGCAGTTGCATCTTCCGGCCCAGATGCTGCAAAGCTATGACAATGCCCGCATTCAAATTGACGAGCTATTCGGGCGTCTTAATGATCTGGGGCTGCAGTGCGTGGAGCACATGTTGCAGTATGCGAATATAATGTCATTCTATCCGGAGCAGCGACATCGCGAGAATAGCTATGTGCGCTTCCATCATACCTATGCGGAATACCTTCAAAAGGGCGAGGCCAATGGGCAAACGATGTCGCTGCCTGGCGGCCACCTGGCAAATAGGCTGATCGTTGCAGAAACATTGCAGACGATCTGGGTGGAGCTTAACTGTCAGATGCATCAGTTGACGCAACACTTTGAAAATGAACGGATGCTGTTGGAGGCGCACACATCATCGCAGGCAATGCTGGCTGCGATCGCCCAGACCGGATGCAATCCGTCGGCCCTGAAAGCAGCTGTCATCCACACATTGGACGGTGCCACAAACATGTTTGCCGGCTACGAGCAGTTGGCATTGAATGGCCACGATATGAGGCTAACCCAGCAGCAATTGCAGTTCATGCAGATGGTCCGGTCCATGTGCCAGGTCATTGGGGGGCCAGCGGATAAGGCGAACGATCATCTGGCCGAACTGCAGGAAACCCTAACCACAATGGTACAGCTGCAGAATTGCATTGAGCACGAGGTTACCACTAGCATCTTCCGGCTGCTCATGCTGTCCTCAGATCGGGAAAAATTGCAAAGAATTCTGGATCAGAGCGCCGTCACTTTGGGTGAACGTTACGCTAAAGTTTTGGCACAGGAACAACAAGCCCAATCACACACACCACTGGGGGGACCACTGGATGTGGAGCAGCAGTTTTTGCTTGCCCTGGAGACGGGACATCAGCTATTCGAGCAGCTAGCCAGGGCACTGGAACGCATGGTGCACACCATCCAGCTGATGTCTGATGATGATCAGGATATACAGAGCCAAGAGTGCATGGTAATTACAATGACAATGACAATGTATATGGTGTATGTAGTTAATGTATATGTATGTATGTATTCAGTTCATAATTATCAGTTATATAGCTGCAATAATATTTGAAGTATCTGAAGCGATGAAGTTTGAGTGAAAGTATCTATTAGGCACAACACAGGGGGGGTATAGTTAGGGGGTAGGGGTAGGGGTAGGGGTGGGGGGAGGTAGCATAAGTAATAAACCGATAAAATGAGTACATATGTATGTATGTAAGCAATAAACTGATAAAAATAGGGACATACTATGCATATACACATACAGATAGATAGATAGATAGAGATAAATGAAACTTATTTTGAGAAATCCCATTTCATTATTATTGTATTATTGTAATATTTTTATTTTATTGATTATTGTTTAAAATATTATTGTATATATTTAATTATTATATTATTAATATTTTTAGAAACTAAACATCCTCAAGAATGGCGGAAAACAGATGAACAGCCGCATCTACTTTGAGGTCATCCATCAGATACTCCAGTGCAGCCAGAGCTTTGATCTGCGTCTCATGATGGCGCCCATTAAGAGCTTTGTGCTCCGTCTGCAATCTGATTATATTGTGGGTCTGGTGCCGCTGCTGACATATGCCCAGTACATGAGCTGCGGAACACGTGGCCAGCAGGTGATCGCATCTAACGCTTATTCAGAGAATGTGGCACAGCTATGTGGTGGCCTGTTTGCGGCACTCCAAGCGGAGGCATCCCTGCAGCAGCAGCAGTGCGAGATTGCGTTGCTCGACCAGCACATCGGGACGCAGACCATGGTCGCGTCGGCGCATTACTGGGCCTTCGGTGAGCATATGGGTGAGGGATTGCCCTGTGGTCACATCATTAGCCGGCAGAAATTGTGCGAGGCCATTTACGAGAACTGGCAAACGCTGGACGAGAATTCGGCTTTAATGCAGAGACTCCAGCAGCGATTAGAGACGCAATTGGAGCAGGTGCAAGGCCAGCGTAGCAATTGGAATCGCAATCACATCGATAGTCTGCTTCGAAACGAGCAACTGCAGCGTCAGCTGACCATCGATCAATTGGAAATGATCAATGAATTGAGCAAGTGCGCCAGTGCGCTGTGCAGCATTGAGCAGGTGGGTGGCATCACTGTGCAGCAACAGAGCCAGATGCTGGACAACATGAAACAGTGGCTCCATGCCTATGGCCAATGGGTGAGCAGCAATGCTAAAATCAGCGCCGTGGAGCAGGCCATTGTCGAGTTACTGGATCCAGAGGGTGCCATCGATCAATGCTGGTTGGATAATATTCAAGGCTTGCTCGAGGATTACACGTGCAAGGTGCAACGGGAAATAGCGTCGTTGGAATGCGAACAGCAGGACAGGCATGAACACCTTTGTGTTCTGCTCAAGGAATTGCAGGTGGAATATATATATATATATTTAGAGTGAGATTGATGCGATTTTATAGAATTTATATTTATCCATCTGCAGGGACAGCAGGATCATATGCCGCGCATTTATATGCGTAATCTAAGTGCCGTATCCGAGGATATGGGCCAGGGCAAACAAGTGCCTTTGGACGTGCAGATGCTCTGTGATCATGTGCGTGATACTCAGCAGAAGCTCACGAATCTGTTCCAGCGTCTGGTAGAGTTACGCAAGGAGTTGAGCACGGAACAAAGCACTCTTCTCCCCAGCATGCTCTCCAATTGGCAACAGCAGGTGCAGCAAATACAGAAAATGACCAGCCATGACATTGACGAGTTCTTCAAGAGCATGGATGAGTTCCTGCAGCACACTGTGGAGCAGGAAGTGCAGCCATATGAAACGTTTACGCATAATAGAGGTAATAACAATGCCACAGGAATTTTGTTTCTTTGTTTCTACATTCTTCTGAGATATTCAACATTTTGATGCAGGTGCTCCGAATCTGCACGAACAGAAACGTAATGCATATGGCGTATCCGTGTGGAAGAAGATACGTATGAAACTGGAGGGACGTGATCCGGATAATAATCAACGTAGTACTGTTGCCGAACAGGTGGACTATGTCATAAGCGAGGCCACCCATCCAGATAACTTGGCCGTACTGTACGAGGGTTGGACACCGTGGGTCTAGAGTCAATTGGCCAATTTGGCGCATTGCCCACAGTGGCAACATGGCATTAATACATATTATTGGGGTTGAGTACAGTGGAGATCGATTTGCTTCGATTGGACTGTTCATTGGACGGTGGCCTGTAGCATACATACCATAAAGAGATCGATATATATATATATATATATGCATTCAGGCTGAGATAATGTCCTGTAACAGGTGCTAGGCGCGTCGAATTAATCCACCATAACCCGCCCCAAAGGATAGTTGATTAAAGGATATAAATTAACGCATTGTTGAACTTGAAGGACACAAAGACAATATCGTTTCGGTTGCTTTCAAGCTCAATTAGAGGTGACATCCTTCATCCTTACCAAAAAAACGGAAGTCCATAAGCCGGAGGAGCAGAAGTGGGACAAGGTTAATTTGGCTGGCGAACACTACCAAAATATAAGCGACATGATTAAAAATGACGTCGTCACATTTAGAACACTTTCAAATTACAATTTAATTTTAACATTTTTAAATTTTTCAAAATCCCAAACTATATTATTTACCCAAAAAAAAAAACAAAAAACAAAAAAAATCGTATTAATTTTAAGCTCAATTATTTGTTAAGCCCGCAACATTTTTACCAATTTTTAACACTGTACGTCTATATATATATACATGTATATATATATGTATATATATATATGTATATATGTATATATATTATTAATTAGTTAACCCAGATCACGAGCGTATCCAATTGATTTGTGTTTAGTTAAATTTATAATCGCCATTTAGTCTTTTTTTTTATTCGTTACATTTTCTAATTGAATAAATGCAATTTTTGGTATTAAAGTGAATACAATAATATTCATTGTGTTTTATCTATTTGGGAATGGGTATTTCTACACTATAATATTCGATATATATGGTACTATATCTTAAAATCGCATCTTTTAAATCTGAAGAAGCGAGTTGAGACGGATTTTAAATAAATAATTAATTAAATTGAATTAAAAATGCATTTGTTTTGAATGTATTTATATATAATCACTCGTTTTATTTTCTAACTTTTATCTCAATTTTGCATCCTCTCAACGTTTTGTCATTCATTTTAATTGGTAATCATTCGTTATCATTTCACGTTTAATTTGTTTTCGCTTGGATAGGGTGTAAAAAGTTTGAAATGTTCTTAATAGGATCAAGACATACTTATTACCAGCTAATGCTCATCTTATATCATTTTTTGTTACTTTTTGTTTATATATATATATATTATTGTTATTATTATTTTTACTTTTTTTTTATTTTTATTTTTATATTTATTTTATTGTTAGGTATTTGTTGCAAATGAACATTAACGTTTTGGGATTTCGTTTACAATTCTTGTGTTTCTCAATGTATTTTACAAAACAGTTAAGATTAGAAATTATTATAAAATTTTTTCACTATTTCTTGGCGTTATGTATATATATATATGTGTGTGTGTATGTGTGTGTTTGTGTGTATGTGTGTTTGTATTTGTTTAATTGAGTGAAAATCAGCTGCATTTTCATTTCATGTGAATTTTACGGTAATGTTAACCCTTACGGTTACGCCGAATGCGGAACTCTATACAAATACATGTCTATATATATATATACATATACATATAGTGTATATACATATATGTATATATACACATGCATATATACATATATATATATCATTTACAAAAACATTTCTCTCATATTCTTTACGAGCTATCATCGTCGTCCACCGCAGCTGCTGCTAAGGAAACTTGAAATATTTTATATATCATATGAATAAAAATATTATACAAAATGAAATCATAATAGTTCTAATTACAATAATTACAATAATAATAATAATAATAATAATAATAATTGAGGATTATATTGTATTATGCAGTTGTTTGTTTTTGTTTTTTTTTTTTCTTTCTGTATATGCAATTACGGCACAGCTCGTTAGCTACGTAGTTTTACGGTTTTGTGTTTACGGCTCTTGGGTTCTTCTCTCTTTTATCATCTCTTATCTCCCTTATCTCATTATCTCTTTTGTTTTGTTTTGTTTTGTTTAGATCTACGACTCGAACTCCAGATGCCTTTTAAATTTGATATACAATTGTTTTGACCAGAATTTTCACATGACAGAAGTTTTTCAATATTTGCAATATCTTTGCACAATTATTATTATTATTATTTGTTTTGTTTTAACAATACGAACATAATACACTTATAACATATTAAAAAAAAATAATAATAATAATCATATATTGTATAAATGTAATAAAAAAAAAAGAAACGATATAACTAATTTATGACGCGTTAAAAATGCGGATAAACACAAAAATTGCAATATTGGATAGAAAAAAAAGGAATAGAAAGAGAAAACAAATATATTTATAAAACAATTACTTAATTAAATAGTTTGTGTAGCATTTTCCTTAAAGTTTTCTTGATTTTCTTTTTGTTTTCTTGTTGTTGTTGTTGTTTTTTTTTTTTTTTTGGTTGATTTGCTTTTGTTTACTAATTAAGCATAATTATTTATAGTGTGTGTGTGTGTGTTTGTGAGTGTCTATGTGTGTGTTTTATAGTTGTTGTATTTTGTGTTTATCCTATTTTAGTTCTTTTTTGTTTTGTTTTGTTTTTTGTTTTTTCTTTTTGTTTGTTTAAAATAATAAATACATACATACATATACATTACAATTACAATTACATCATTACATCATATCCATAGTACAAAATATAAAATTTAACATCACATTGGTTGACATTCTTTTGTTGGTTGGTTGGTTGCTTCGCTTTACATCCATCAATATTTATCATCATGTTCATCATCTTCTCATCCATCTTTATCGTCGTCTTTCTCTTCATCGTGTTTTGTTTTATTTTATTTTATTTTATTTTGTTTTGTTTTGTTGTTTGTTATTTGTGGGTTGGTTGGTTTCGTTTTTGTTGTTGTTATTTGTTATTTGTTGTTTGTTTACTTTTAAGCATTTTAAATTAATTTGTTTCAATTGATTTGTGTGTTTGGATTCCATTAACAGTCGGTCGGTAGGTCAAACGATCGATTGCACGATCCAAACGCCCTGGTTATCGTAGCCTCTCCTCTCCTCTCCTCTCCTTAACACTTCACTCCGTTCCATTCCATTCCATGTCTCCACCACTCCATACGTTTTGAACAACTGCCCATCCGCTTCACTAGCCTGTAATTATTATATATGAATGTACATACATATAATTGAAATGTATATAAATCACTCTGATGTACACACACACACACACCCACACACACACTTATGTACTGATGTACGTGTATATGTATAAATTATATAGTTTTCACTTTTGATCTATCTATGCTAATGATACCTGCGGCGCTTCACGCAATTCGCCCCTACTTGAAGGTTATTTTGCATGCCACAACCGACTTGATCATCTATTGTACAATAACTCTCTCTCTCTCTGTCTCTCTCTCTCTCTATTTATCTGTCTCACTCTCCCTACCTCTCGTTCCACAAGGCAAATGTGTGTCAAGTGGCAGGCACATGCCCAGGCCTGATTCATCAGATGCACGATTTTGCATAGATGTGAATACAATTCTATCTGTGTATATGCTTACTTACATACATACACCCATACATACATACATGCACACACATTAAGTATATACACATATTTGTATATGAAATAACTATTACGAATTAAACTCTGTTGATTTTTTTCTTCTTTTTTTTTTAATATTTAAGTTTCTCAAGTGATGTGCAAAATGAAAATCGTTTGGAACTGCGAGTAGGTAGATAGGTAGAAAGGAGGAGCGGTGGAGGACGGACGCATTGTGATGCCGCAAAGGGTTTTGGGTCACTGCGAGTAACATATTCCCAATTTCAATGGATTTCAATTACGTATTCATAACAAAAACTCGCTCGCTGCAAAGGTCTCTTCTTGGCATTGTCAATCAACTATTTACATTCTATTGTTTATGCAAATATGCAAATATACAAATATATATAGGTAACGAATCTAGCTTTAATATATACTATTGGAATAGTTTTCTTTTTCTTTTCTTTTCGATCCACTTACCTAATGAGATTTTTTTTACTAATCTCCTGGATGCTCAGGACAGGAGCGATTCACCTCAAACCAACGATCAATGCAGCTGTAATTGTTGGACAAAAAACAATAATTAAATATTTAGCAGGGCAGGGGGAAGGGAAGGCAGGGAGGGGAAGGAGGTCACTCACCCTTTGTGGTATATGCATAGGCATGGCAATCGAGCAATTGTATCACCTGGACTCAAGTCTTCAAGGCATATGACGCACTCACCTTTGGCGTCCAACAATGTGTCCTCTGTGAATGAACAATAAAATCATTTCATAAATAAAATAGCACAAACAATGAACAATAAACTATAAACAATAATAGTAACAGTAACATGAACAGTTACTTACAAATGTATAATAATCTTTAGTTACGTTATGTTTGCTTTTAACATACCGTTATAGGAGAGTCGGGGTTTCGTTAGGCACATAACTAAATGGCATTCAATATCGTCTGGTAACACGAACTTATTGCACACGGGACATTTGATACCTGTTCAGACACGATGATGATGATCATTATATATATAAATATTTGTATATACCATATGTATGTATGTATAATAATTGGATTACTCAGTATTTACCATTAAAGGACCAAATGTGAGATGGAAGCGATGTCGCCGTATAAACGCGACCAATGCCATTCGCTGACGTTGCAGACGCGGCTAATGCGATGCTCTCAACGATATTGGCGCCAGTTATGGACATATCCTGAAAGAAAAAAAAAAACCAACACATTAGTTATTTGAAACAGTTGTTCTGTGTCCATATATGTATGTACATACACATTACATACATTAGAGAGCGAGCCAAAGATGATCAAATGAGCTATGGAAATCACGTTTAGCTTTGCCGTATTAATTTCAAAATGGAACAGGATAGGAATTTGATCTGTTCCTGGCAAGGCAATTTTGATCAGGCGACGATCTCTAACAGTACATTATAGTGTACATACACACACAAGTAGGTTGACTTACGCGTATGGAGTCGCCGAGTGCGCGTCGCTGTTGCATATAACTTTGTGCGGCTGCCGATGAGCCGTTGTTGTTGCCAGCCGCTTGAAAACTATTGCTATTTGAATTTGCTGATACGGAGACTGAGACGGCGGGATGTGTGTGCGGATACGTTGTTGAGCCCTGTTGTTGTTGCTGCTGTTGTCGTTGCTGGTGTTGCTCCTGCTGTTGTTGTATATCCGGCACAGAACTAAGACTGCGTGCACGCTGGCGATCTATGGATGTGGTATTCTGCTGCTGCTGCTGCTGATGATGGTGATGATAGACCTGTAGACCCGGCAATGTGCGCAGCAAATTAAAACCTTGACCGGCATCGCCGCCGCGACTGCCAACCGCTGAATTTTGTGGCGACGTATCGTTAGCGGTTGCTCCTGTTGAGCTACTTGAGAATGTTCTGGAGCGTGGGCTCTGCTGGCCGCTGGTCGCTGGTGTGCTTGCCTTTTGACCCATAGGAGTTTGTATCGCTTTGTCTCACTCGGCCTCTGACCCCCGCGCCCTGACCAGCACCCTGTGCTCCCCACCCCCCCCTTTGATATCCTTTTTGTTACTCTTTTATCACTGATCACAGTTATTTATGCCACAACGTTGCACTTTTTTCACTTTCTTCTCACTCTCTTCCACACGCACCCCTATGCACCTTTACACTCTTGTATTTATTTATGTTTTCTGTTTTTTCTGTTGTTTTTAGTTTGTCTTTGTTTGCTCTTTCGTACTTAACGCGTGTGTATGTATGTGTGTTTGTGTGTGTGTATATATGCGTATGCGTGTGTTGTGTTAGTATGCGTGCGCTCACATTTAAGGAAACAAAACAAATGACAGCAGCAGCAGCAGCAACAGCAGCAGACAACAATAGCAAACAAAGTTGATGTTATGGACCAAGGGTGGAGGGGTCAACAGCAGCACCGGCAGCGGCAGCGACAGTGGCAGCAACGTTAGCGACGTGAGGCGTTGATAAATGCGGTATATAGATAAGTGTTTGACTGTTTTGTGTGTGTGCCTGGTGCCTTTGCCTGTGCGATGACTGGTATGATTGTATACAGAAGAGAGAGAGGTGTGTGTGTGTGTGTATGTGTGTGTTATATATCTTTATATGTATATATATAATTATATATAAAAATATATATATACACGCAAGTTTGTGTTTGTGCTTGTGCCAAAAGTGCGGAGTAGCGTTGGGAGGGCGTTAATCGTACGTCGGTCGTCGGTGTCGGTGTTATTCTGTTGGTGTTGGTGTCGTTGTCGGTGCGTAGTTTATTATTGTTATTGTTGTTATACCGAAAGCGAAAATAGGTGTGGACTATAAACTATGCTTAATCCGCTTGATTACCACGAGTAATTTAAATTATTGTTTCCGTTTTCTCTATTTTATTTTTAACATCTCCGTTTTCGTTTTATGTGTACTCTTTACTCTGCGTTTGACCACCACAATTTATCGCCCGGCCACCACACCTTCTTATCGAAACTTTTGGTGTTGCAAAACGCCATCAAATGCGCACACACACATATGGACATAATTATGCTCTCTTAACGATAAGTGATAGGAGATCGATTGCATACGACTGATAATATTTACAAAAGTTAAATGTCGAATTCCTTGACTGCGTTGCAAATATGTTAAATAAACTATTTATTGAATATAATAGTAATTAACAATGTATTAATACAAATGTGGGCTATTTAATAAAACACCTTTTAATGTAAACAAACAAAAATCGATATTATTGTATTGGTCAATTACCAAATATCGAGATATCGATACGATATCATGCTGGCAACCAACTAAAAGACATAAAAGATAACATTATGTGTTTGTGTTTGCATATGTAAAAGTGCATTTGCTGCCAAATCATAGCAAATTAATGTACAGTATATATTTTATACAAAAACAAGAGGCATGAGTTGGTTCGAAAAAGCCAAAACGGTGCTAATTGAGGCTCTCGACATACAGGATGACGACAACAAAGCAGTGGACAGCACAGGTAGTGGCTCTGCTGACAACGCGACAAATGCCACAGCATCTACAGGCGGTGCCAAAGGTGCTGCTGGTACAGCAGCCTCTTTAACATCATTAGAAACGTCAATCATGGATGGTGCCACGTTCTATGATAATCCACATGCTAATGAAATGGTGACCATTCCGCCCAGGGCAAGCGATGCCTCAACGCCATCAAATGTAAATCTCTATGCGAAACGACAGTCGGCCACATCAGATTCTGTTGATTTATTGTCGTCACCATCGCCCACAACACCTAGTGGCACGGGTCCAGCATGTTTGCGCAATTCCGAGTCATCTTTAGAGCTTATAACAGCTCCAACAACAGCCAGTGAAATGGAAATGGAAATGTCACCAGATACCGAGCCCTCTTTGCCTGATAGCATTGTCATCATCGCCAGCAATGAGACATCGGACAATGCGGATGCCGATGCCGACGATGATGATGATGATGATGATGCAATTGATGATGGACAAGCTATCAATTTTAGCCAGGATGATCATTCCCTACATTTGAATGGCAAGTGCTAACAATAAATATTGTTTATATTTAATGATATGTAAAAAAGTATAAAATATTAGTGTACACGGTGGGGTAAATATGTACATCATTTATTTGAAATTTACGATTTTTTAATTTGAAAAGTCAAAATAGTTAATTTCGATTTATCTCTCTTTAAAGATTCAACGAAAACTATGAAGGCAATGGTATTTAGTGAAACACAAACTGCAACGAACTTATCGGGCACCGGAGCAGATTCGGACTCAACGCAAAGTTTTGAGGATATACAGATGCAGCTGAGCCATAAAAGCAAATCAGGTGGTAGTGCAGACACGTGTCAGCATGGAAGCAAAGCAGATGTGGTAGATCAGAGCTACTCATCGACTTCGTCGGACATTGAAATCATTTCAAATCCTAATGGCGACTCTAGTACGAACAGCACCGCGACACGGACAAGTCCGCAAAAATTCAAGGAGCTGTGTGGCGCAATGAAAGGTAATACACATGGCATGCATGGCTTGAAGGTGAAGGGACATCATCGTGAACCATCGGAAATATCACTATTGTCGGAGGACTCACAATCAGAGCTGGACAAGCTAGTTAATCGCATTAGTGAACTCAATCAAGTGATTGAGGCACGTGAACAGCGCTTGCTGCAATCGGAACGCCAGAATGCTGAGTTGCTTGAACGCAACCAGCAGTTGTGCGCCCACGTCGAGGCGGCAAAGAATAGCGCCAACAGCACCGAGGCTAACGAGGCGGTGCAGCGCCTATCGGCGCTTGAGAAGAAGTTTCAAGGCAGCATAAGAGAGCGAGATGCCTTGCGTATACAAATTAAGAGTCTCAAGGACGAGCTGCTGAATAAAATCCCTAGGGATGAGCTGACCGAATGCAACGAAATGATTACAGCCCTTCAGTCTGAGGGCGAGAAGCTCTCCAAGGAGATACTGCAGCAGTCGAATATTATAAAAAAATTGCGTGCCAAAGAGAAAACATCGGATACGCTCCTTAAAAAGAATGGCGAACAAATTTCGTTGTTATCCAGTGAATCGGAACGCTTAAAGAAGTCATTGGCCGCCAAAGAGGAAATGGAGCGGACGCAAATTGAAGCTGTTAACAGGATGACCAATGAGAAGCGGCGCGTGGACGAGGAAAATGCCGAGTGCCGCAGCCGCATTGAGGATTTGCAATCCAAATTGTCGGCGCTTCAAGCGAGCTTCGATGGTGTCAAAGGTGATTTACAGCAGCGCCAGCGCCTTGAATATAGCCAAATGAAGGCAGAAAATCAGGAGTATGTGCAGCAGCTAAGCGATATGCGTGAAAAATTACGCATCACTGAAAATAACAAGGCCAAACGGGAGCAACAGCTACGCGAGGAGAATCGCGATCTGTTGCGCCGTCTTGAATCGGCTGAATTGCGTGCCGAGTGCAGCACGCAGGAGTTGAGCGTATCGACAACACCGCTCATACGGCAAATTGAATCACTGCAGAAAACGTTAAATCAGCGTACGGCTAGTTGGAGCAAGGATGAGCAGTTGCTGTTGCAAAAGCTTGAAGATGCACAGTCACAGTTAAGTTCCCTGCAACAGCTTGAATCTGTACAAAATGAGAAGCAGGAATTGTTGCGTACTCGCTGTGATCTGCTCGAGGAGAAACTGTCCAATGCTCTTATGCAGGCGGAGAGCACAAAAATCACACTACGCCAACAGGAGCTAGATGCCAGGTTAAAGGATAACGAGTACAAGAGGTGACCACTCCAATAAAATTGAATTATTGTTCACAATTAACGTAACTAATATTTTGTATTCTTTTGCACAGTCAACTCAGCACACTGCAGGAGCAGCTGAGGCATCGTCAGAACGAGGTGGATACGTTGACTGAACAGTGCCAGCAGTTGGAATCGGATTTGAGCAAACAGCGTTCGTTTCAACGCAGCAGTGAACTCACCATTGAAGCGGTCAAGGCGAGCAGCGAGCTAACGGAGAATCGCTGCCAAAAGCCTTTGCATGTCGCATCACCGCCACTTAGTATTGCCGACGACAGTGGCTCCAATGAGGATGCACTTGGCGGTATCATCGATTGGCAGGCTGTAAGCTCTACACAAAAACTAAACGAAGAAACTTAAAATATTTAATAATTTTTTTTTTTGATTATCTATATTAAATTTAGGATGATATGGACTGTGCATCGAATAGTGGACGCCAGCCTTCAGGTATTATTCAAGGCGTGCATTTGAGCTTCTTGGCTGGAAACACCACAACTTTGGAGCATCTTCAGGCGCTACTCAAGCAGCGTGATGGTGAACTAACGCATCTCCAATGGGAGCTATCACGATTGCAGGCGGAACGCAGCGTTCTTGACAGCGAGATATCCAATTTGACCATGGAACTGGAGACTGTAAGCAAATGCAATGCTCTGCATCCCAATCCTTGTAAATGATGAAAATTTTGTTTTGTTGTTGTTGTTTTTTTTTTTGGCAGCTAAAGGAGAAAGTTCAGTCATACGACGCGATGGAGAAATGTTACGAGGATCTTCAGCATCGCTACGATGCGCTCTTGCAAATGTATGGCGAAAAAGTGGAACGCACGGAGGAATTGGAATTGGATTTAGTTGAGCTAAAGCAGGCGTATAAGCTTCAAATTGATGAATTACTCGCAGCACCGCCACCAAATCTGCAACGGACGCCAAAGCATACATGATTGCCGTCCCTGCCGTGCCTGCGACGTACCTAACAGCCGATCACCTCCAGTTTATGTCAGGTCAGCTGTAGCAAATGCTTTGCTTTTGTCTAAACTCAACAATTGAGCCATTTCCATTCCGTTGCCTATGTTAGCAGAATCACAGAATCACAGAATCGCCAAATATCCTTCGTTTTGCAGATTATATCCGCAGTGAATAAATAATTATGCATACCAAAATATGAGGTATATATTGTTTGCGTATTGAGAAATTCTAGTTATATTATGAATATTAATGAATTGTGATAATTTTATTTATATTTATGCATATACCATATAAATTAAAAAACAACAAAAATCGTACATAAACGATAATATATTGTATTAAGCTATTTTCGGTACATGTTCAACACAATGGAGGTAGTCAAAAGATAATGCACTATATTAAAATATATAACTATATATGTATTATAAATAAATCTTAAATAGTTTAATACAGCCCAATTATTACAATATATAATAGTATATATATATATGTATGTATTTAACTAAACAATGCAACAAAATATTCCTAACAATTTATCATATATCAGGCGTATCGCATCTATAACACACGTGTATCTGTATATAAATATGGATTAAGTATATATATATTAAATAGAATTTGGATTTATAGGCACAAACAGTGGATTATCATAGTTAGGCAGCCATTAGAATATCTTTGGCAGTTTGCGTTAATGGAAATACTGGTCGGCCCATGGATGGGGGCAAATAACCACAGCTGTTCTTCAGATCGTCCGTGTTCAGTGAGAAGATCATTATACCGCCCACATTAAGAGATTTCACATAGTTTGCCTTGCATGAGATGCTCGTCTTGCTTTCATATGAGATCCATTCCTGCAGTGCACTCAGATACGGCGAGCATGTAGCATTGTCATATGTGAATAATGGCGACAAGTAGGTATTGGCGCACTGGCAAGTCTCCGAAAGTGTGGTGAAGCCATATTGGCCACACTTTCCAAATCCTGAGGCTGGTGCACCAATCTTTTTGTTGAACGGATTCACAAGGCTATTGAATGACAATAAAATGTGTGAATTAATTATGGTTAAAGGATGACGATCACCAATGATTATATAAAAATAAAACTCACTTAAACGAATGACCGTATGTGGGCAGTCCTATGACCAAACGATGAGGCTCTAGTCCATTTCTTAGCCACCAGTGTGCCGTATAGTTAATATTAAAGGTTCCTAGAATGGAGTGCTCATTGGGACGGGCATATAGTGGAGCATTGAGGCCCGTAAATGGAGTATCCTCACGATAGAAGTGAAAATCATACGTCATCAGATTCACATAGTCCACATACAAATTAATTTCACGTATATCGTAAGCAAAATATGCAATGCCCTCAGGGGCCGCAACGGCAAGGCTGAGCAGACTGTCGAGACGCTGCTCACGGCGCCACTCTGTACGAATCTCATATAGCAATTGGGAGAAGTGCATACGTTCATTATTATAGGCACTTGGGAATTCCCAATCCAGATCAATGCCATCCAGGTTGGGATATTTTTGCATCACTCCTTTAACGGAGCGTATAAATATTTTACGCCGTTCGTGGTTCACTACCATATCAGCAAACTGGTGTCCTGTATTATCGCCACCCACCCAGAGCAACAGCTTCACCTCCGGATGGACAGCACGAAACAAGCGCGTATCGTTCGCTAAAATGGGATCTAGACGCTGGGGCAACACTAGCGACGCATTAAACATAAACACTGGACCAATGTGAATGTGTGTGCACAAATCTCCGGGAATATGCAGTAAACTTAGATTTGTGCGGTCAACTGCGGAGTAATAGCATACCAATCGTTGTTTTTCTTGTTGTTGCAGTTGCTCCAAATTCCAATTTATTGTGTGTAAACAAAGCGAAGTTATTGAGATACAAAGGAATATCACGCATGCAATCAAAAGATTGCAACGATTTAAATAATTTGGTTTTTGCCTAAATATTTCGTCGTTGCGTATATCCTGGCCATTGTTGAGACCCTTTTCTTCCTGTATTTGGCGATAAGCGACCATTGTTATTTGCTATTCTTGAAAAAACAAAACAAAACAAAGATATGATAACATTGATAACAACAATCAGACCAAAAGTGCAAACTATCGATAACAAAAATAGACAAAATAGAAATAGCTAAAAATAGCTTAATTCAAAAATAAATAGCTAAAGTTATTGGTCAAATTTCTATTAGCATAAAATCACTTATATTTTAAATGAATATGTTTATATGCAAGTTTTATAATAAAATGCTTTGTCTAGTCTATATATATTATTTTATGTATATCTATTATATTTATTTATTTCCAACCAATGTGTCGTAGCACTTTTGAGTATTTAAAAAAAACGTTATAATTTCTTGCCGCGAATGTTTAAATGTATTAAGAGTGCCCTGGCAAAACCATATAGCTTGAATGTCCCTGGTATGTGTATGCATTCTTGTATTTCAATCATTAATTAAAATCTGGCATAAAATAGCTAATTTGGCAACACTATTAAAAATTTTGCAAGTAGATCTTGCCGATGTTATTAATCATACAAACACTGATGACAGATGATTGCAATATCGATAGATTTGGCTAATCGATAAGTAAAAGTGTTTGCAACTCTACTCGCGTGTGCATATGCTTATTTGGGTAAAATATATTTCTTACGTTTTATACTGCAACTTTAACGACTACTTTCGTTTTGCTTTGCGCAAATTCATGCATGTTAAAATGCAATTGCAGTATTTAAATAATAAATAGCTGCTGCAGCCGTAAAATACGTGTCGCATAAATATTGCTGTAAGTGTAAGAGTGTCAGCGTCAATGTTTGTGTAATTTGCTCATTGTTTTCATATACATATGTATGTGTTGTGTATGTGTATTGTGTTGTAGTTGTTTTTGTTTTTGTAATTGTTGTCGCCTAGTTTGCGGTGCAAAAACAAAACACACCCAAATGACAAAATATCCACCATATACACAATAAACATGTATGGTGAGGTGTCAATAGTAAACACCCTAATAGTACATAATACAACATGGGGTAGCTTTAGGCCGGCAAAAAGTAAATCTTGTATGTTTATAGTTTATTTCGACTTTGTTTTTGGCACATTCACGCCCATTTGTACATGCATATGTATATCATTATCTGTATGTATGTTTTTGTATCTGTATCTGTATCTGTTTCTATATCTATGTATCTGCATTTGTTTCCCCCCATCTGTATTGGTATTCTGTAGTTGTATTTATATACATGCATACATACATATGTTCTGTGTGAGTCACTACATACGTATACCTATGAATACTATACGGTGAGTGCATATTTAAAATTTAATTTATTACAACAATTGCCGGTACGACTTAACTACTCCGCAAAAGCCCCTTCGCCTCCCCTCCCCATACCGGTTAGCCCAGAGCAACAACAAGAACCCCATGCACTTGGCTTACATTCTTGGTCTATTTAAAATGGTAACTAACCTGCTTTCCATACCCTGTACTTCTATTCAAATCTGGTTATTAAACGGTAACAGGTGGAAGTGGAAATTCTTGTATATTTAATATCTTGTAAAATTTATGCAAATTACAAATATAATGAATACACATACATACATACATAAACATTCTGAAGTTGTAAGTCGCATGTTGAAGCATATTATATTTCAATACTAAATTCATAAGAATTTTATAGTAAAGACTAAAGTTACCCGAAAAAGAGGAAAACAAAAAATGTTTTCTATAGAATTCAGCATGGATCGTTTGCTTGAATGTATACACACATAGATATATATATGTGCACACACATAAATACATTTATATATAAATATGAATTGGGACTTCGTACAGGGTCTACCATAGTCGCACACATATACATACATACTTTATGTATTTTCAGTTGCGATAATTAATTGTTTTTTATGCTTGTTGCAGGTTGAGAAACAGCTTAAGCTAAATGAGAACAATGACAAAAGACTATGACTATTTGCTAAAAGTGCTTTTAGTTGGGGACAGCGATGTGGGCAAACACGAGATACTATCTAATCTTGAGGATCCATCCACAGAGAGCCCATTTTGCAGCGGCAATGGTAAGTGATCAGTATTGATATAATGGTTCTGCCCTACCCCAACTCATATATAGATTGCACGTCTCATATATTGCAAACGGTAGCATACAAAACGACAACGATTTTGCTGGAGGGTAAGCGTGTCAAGCTACAGATTTGGGATACCTCCGGCCAAGGGCGTTTCTGCACCATAATACGCTCATATTCGCGTGGTGCTCAGGGTATTATATTAGTTTACGACATTACAAATAAATGGAGCTTCGATGGCATCGATCGCTGGCTGAAAGAAGTCGAAGAGGTAACCTCCAATAGAAATACACGTCCATGGATTCAATTAAATTGTTAAAATTGTTTAAACTATATTTCATAGCATGCACCTGGCATACCTAAAGTGTTGGTGGGAAATCGCTTGCATTTGGCCTATAAACGTCAGGTGGCTGCTAAACAGGCAGAGTCCTATGCCTCACGTAACAATATGTCCTGCTTTGAGATATCACCACTGTGCGATTTCAATATACGCGAATCCTTTTGCGAACTGGCGCGCATGGCACTGCATCGCAATGGCATGGAGCACATCTGGCGCAGCAATAAGGGTAATTGTCCAATTATTTTTATAGATTAAATATATTTTATTTTATGATTTATTCTTAAGATATTTTTCAATTTTGGTTTTTTTTTTACGTTGTTTAATAATTCAATATTAATTGTATTATTTACAGTGCTGTCGCTGCAAGAGCTCTGCTGTCGCACGATTGTGCGTCGAACCAGCGTATATGCTATTGATTCATTGCACCTGCCGCCCTCCGTTAAATCGACACTTAAGTCATACGCATTAACGACGTCACAGTGCTACAATACGTTAACACAGAACTCAAAGAGCCGAAACCGCTGCAAGACGCCAACTAGCAACAGTCGAAACAGTTGTGCGATCGCGTGATTGCCGGCTTGTAGGTGGTTTTCTCCTGAAACTACCTACGCAACTGTTGCGCAACTGCGTTTAAATCTATAAACTATTTTAGTTGTATATATATATACACACAATACATACAATATATACAATATACTCTAAGCTAACACACACACACATAAATATATATATACACACGCCCACAAATACACAATACAAGATCATCGATTATTTCGTGAATACAAATTATATCATCAGCATTAATATTTATTACCGTATGAGAGCGATGATTATATTTTTACATCTTAAACATAAACATAAACAAAAGCAACTGCTCTAAATTCACAAGTATATAAATGTTTATTTAAATATATATACACGATATATATATATATATATATATATTTTATGATTATTACATTATCACTATGTTTTAAAATACATTACTGTAATGTTGTTAATATTATTATTATTATTATTATATATTTATATAAACCTAATAATGAAGCAAGGTATTTTTTTTACATTTTTTTTTATTGTCAATTTTGTTAACAATCATTATTCGTAGTTTTATATAATTAAAAAGAAGGCGATGAAGCAAACGAATTGATAAGATCATAATAATATTAATAATAAACTAATAACTATAATAATAATAATAATGATGATAATGATGATGATGATGAATATGATAAATATGAAAACTAAAATCAAAATCACAAACAACTATCCTTGTCTTGTCTATCAATCTGTCTCATTCTATTTCAGTGCCAACATTTGATAAGGTGAAAGTATAACATTACATTAACATACACACATATGTATGTACATACATATGTATATACAAATACATACGTTTGTCTTTATAAATCGATCTGTTCTTATGGTAGTTGAACAAAATGTTCCGTAAATGTGGAAAAAGGCGATGATTCTGATGGAAAATCATATTGGTTAATTAAATGCAAATGCGCTATATTTAAAAATAAAAAAAAATAATTTAAAAATTTGAAGATCATTTTTATTTTCAAGTTTTAAATAATTTTGTGTGATTGATTACCTTATTGAAAACGCAATCTATTATTATTTGTTTGTTTATGGGTATTTATGATTTAATTAGCCCTTTTTTTGTTTGTTTATTTTGTTTTTTTTTTTATTTTTATTATGTAAATTACAAAGCGTTCGGTTTTATTTTTAATGGTTATTTAAAAATTCGCAACATTTTTACACAATCGCCCACAAAAATCCCATTGGCCAATTCAAATTGATAAAAAATAAAACAAACAAAAAAATATATATAATAGTAAATGCTAATGGTGATTAAACAAATCAGGGGAGAGCCCGAATCAAAGACATAACGTAAACTACAAATATATATAAAAAGAAACAAAATATGCATACATATGTTGTATTAATAATAATAAATAAAAAATTTGGCTATTGTGTTATAGTTTTTTTTTTCTTTTTGTGCGTGAATATATTATTATAATATATCCACTGTTTTGTTTATTTCGTTTCGTTAAAGTTAAAAAGTTATTGCACAAACTTGGCCAATAGTCAATAAAAAAAAGAGAGAGATCAAGAATGCAAAGATAAATACAATAAAAATTATGTGTAAGCCCTACAAAACTGTGAAAGCTTTTTGTGCAAGCAAAAGCAAAAAAAAAAGAAAAAGCACTTGCAGAAAGCTTTTTAGATCGCTTCTATCAAAGCTTCAGCATTGAGAGACGGTGTTGTATGCAGGTCTCTAATGCTTGCATGTGTACATGTGACATCTACATATGTGCACACACACACACATGCAAACGCACACATGCATACATACATATGTAGCAATAAGTGTGGGGTCATAGAAAGTGATGGATATGGAATGGTCGAGGTCAACCACGGACATGACCTAACTCTGATAAAACGCACCGGTCTATTCGAATTAATTTTTTTCTTTTCTGTTTTTTGTTTTCTGTTTTTATTTTTTTTGTTTTTGTTTTTGTTTTGTTTTATTGAAAGCGAAACCGAAGCTAATGCAGATGCTTTTGGCGACCGCATTATGGAAATGCTAAACAACGGGTTTTTCGGTATCCAATTTAAATATTTCAAACGTTTGAACTCCCCCACAACTTTGACCCCCCTCCCCCATTCCACAGCCCACCATCACCACACACTGCATCTCATCGCATCGCATCGGAGCGCAACGCAATCTTCGATTTGGAGGGGCTCGAGCTCATCGATGACGAAAGCAAAAGAAACAACAACAACAATAAAAACTTATAAATAAATAAATAAATAATAAAACAATAAAAAGTAAAAATAAAAATAAAAAACGGCACCACATCCACTGGCTGAAGGCGAAAGCCAACAACGACGGCTCATTGGGCAAGGTCCGAGGCGGCATAATCATATTCGATTGGGATCGGCGTATAAAAGCGACCATCTGCATCGAGCTGTTCATCAGTTAGGTTTCGTTCTTCAGCTACGTGAAGTTCCACGGATTTCGTTCCAAGCCAGAAACTTCTAGCTATGAAGGTAAGTGATTCGGCATTTTGCCACTGGCCACATCTCTGACACTTGTATTCCTTATTCAGATCTTTGTGTGTCTGTTTGCCGCGTTTGTTGCCACCTGCTCCGCGGGCTTCATTGGCGGAGGCGGCGGCGGTGGCGGTGGTGGAGGCTACAGTTATGGCGGCGGCGGCGGAGGTGGTGGCCACGGTGGCCATGGACACACTGAGGTGCAAACCGTTAAAGTGATTCACGAGGCCGGGCACGGTGGTCACGATCATGGACATGGCGGACATGGCGGACACGGCGGATATGGTGGGCATGGTGGTCATCAGGAAGTGAAAACCATTAAGGTCATTCATCAGGAAGCCCCAGCTGTCGGTCATGGCGGTGGTTACGGTGGCGGTCATGGAGGTGGTTACGGTGGCGGCCATGGAGGCGGTCACCAGGAGGTGAAAACGATCAAGGTCATTCACCAAGAAGCGGCAGCTGTTGGACATGGAGGTGGTCATGGAGGCGGCGGCTATGGAGGTGGTTATGGTGGCGGTCATGGCGGCGGTCACCATGAGGTGAAAACCATCAAGGTTATCCATCAACAAGCGGCAGCTATTGGTCATGGTGGTGGTCATGGAGGTGGTTTTGGAGGTGGTCATGGAGGCGGCTATGGAGGTGGTTATGGTGGCGGTCATGGTGGCGGTCATCAGGAGGTGAAAACCATCAAGGTCATTCATGAGGAGGCACCAGCTCTTGACCACGGTGGCGGCTATGGCGGTGGTCATGGAGGCGGTTACGGAGGCGGCCATGATGAGGTCAAGACCATTAAGGTCATCCATGAGGAAGGACATGGCGGTGGCTTCGCACATGGTGGTGGTGGTCATGTCCACCAGGAGGTAAGCCATGTTAAGGTCATTCATGAAGAGGCGGCTCCAGCACCAGCTCCCGTCCACACTGATTATTTGCCTCCACTGGCACCGGCTCCACAACCCAGTTACCTGGCACCAGCTGCTCCGGTTCATCACACCAGCTACGTGGCTCCAGCTGCTCCAGTTCATCATGCCAGTTACGTGGCTCCAGCTGCTCCCGTTCATCACACCAGCTACGTGGCCCCAGCTGCTCCGGCTCCGCAGCCCGATTACCTGCCCCCAGTAGCCCGGGCTCCCCAGCCTGGCTATCTGCCTCCAACCGGCGGCTTTCATTAACCACTACAACTGTGTCCCCAGTTGGTCTGTGATCTGAGCTGTGTCATAACTGAGACATCCGTTGTTAAATAGTTTTAGGATCCACCTGCTCCCCCCCCCCTTTTTTTTTTCTTCGTTGTATTTCATTATTTTCATTAGATTTTAAGGATAACAAATTTTTTTTCTGTTGAATAAATACAAAAACAAAAACATTAAAAAAAAGTTTTTATTTATATTATTATTTATAAATTTTAAATATTTAATATAGATTTTTTTATTTAAGCTTAGAGTGGAAAATAAAAAAAAATAAAGATTCGTGATTTCCATCTCCATTTCCATCAAAGAGGATAATCACAGTTCCGACAATTCTGAGATACGAAAATTCATTTGAAATTTGGATAATTTTGGAAATTTCGGACGATTTGATTTGATTTTATGACGTGCAAAATGAATGACAACGCAATTTAATAAAATTACATAATATTAATAAAATAATTATATAATAATAATAAATAAAATTATATGTTGTAATTATTTATTAAATATCATTAAGTTTTCGTAGTATAATTATTTAAATGAATTGCCTTAATTTCAAACTAATTAATTAGTATTTCATTACATTTCCAGTTTATTGCATATAATTTAAAAAATTTTCCATTGTTTTTTTTTATTTTTATTTGTATTTTTTATGAATAAGTGCAACTGGTTTTTGGATGCATTCACATTCATATTCACCATTCACATTCACATTGATTTGATTCGCATTTTCAGAGATCGAAGCTGCATCAATTAACATAAACGACAATCAAATCAAGCTGACAAATGAATTAATTTGTGTTTTTAATTATTATAATTATTTTTTTTTTGTTTATTGCTGGCCATCAACTGTAACCCCAATCTTGTCGAGCATCAAAGATGCGTCGCTGCTTCTCCCTCTCCTTCTCCTTCTCCTTCTGCTGCTGCTGCTGTAGCTGCTCCTGCGCCAGGCTATTGCTGCTCCAGTACTGATGCAGTGGCAGCGGAATTGGCGTTGTGGATGCAATCTGCCCAATAGATGGATGCCATGTTGATGGCCACCGTGGTAGACCCGTACCCTTAAGCCGGGTAACCACGTTGTTGTTGTTGTTGTTGCTGGTGGTATGCAAATGCAGATTGAGCAACAGCTGGCCATCGTCATCGAGCAGCTTGTACCTTTGGATGCCCGCATCCGTACGGATATGCTCCAGTCGGATCTGCTGCTTGATCTTTGGCCTAAACTTGGACTTTGGCCAATACGTTGACTGCTGCTGTTGCCGCTGCGCCTGCAGTTGGCGCAATATGCCCAGTGGCAGCACCAGATCCGATTCGAAGGGTAAAAATCCCGTGGCATGCACCTTGATGATGCTCCGCCTCAATGGTGGCATCGCTGGCATCACCGGCTGACAGATGCAGTTCATCATCAGCAGCAGCAGCAGCAGCAAGAGAAGCTTCAGGCGCGGCAACATCATTCACGTTGCATTGGCCCTGGGCGCATTTTTGTGTGGCAATTAACACGGTCAAAATCAAAAATTAAACTTAAACTGATTTTCAACACTTTTCGGAATTCTCTCCTTATTTCTGTCTTCTTCGATTTTTCACTCAATTTTCACAAAAATAAAAATGTTTAAAAAAAATATTTTATTATTTATATTTATATTTTTATTTTTTTTAAAATACTTTTGGAATATTGTACTTAGACTTTTGGGAGCTTAGGAGCTCATTCTAGGCGGGTTTTGTACCAACTAACTTGGCCTAAACGGGGCACTTTGTCAGACACCTCTAGATAAAGAGAGAGAGAGTGAGAGAGAGAGAAGGAGAGAAAGAGAGCGACACGCACACATATACACGTACTCAGAGAAATGAATTAATTAGAGAAAATTCCGTCACATGCTCATTTAAGCCAACCAACTGCACCGTGACACTAAGCTGCGAAAATACAATTTTTTTTACAAATATTAAAAAATATATAAAAATAATTTAATTTATCTTAAATTAATAATAAATATTAATAAATGAATTTATTTATTATATTAAATGCAGATAGAAAAGTTCTTTATTTAATTTAAACATTTTTTTTGTAAAATGTTTATTATTATTAGAGAGTGTTTTTAAGCTGCTTTTGTTTTTATTAATTACTATCAATATTTTTAAAATAATTATTATTTAAAATATTATTGTAAATTCCAAGCATTGTACCACTGTGCACTAAATGCTTTGTGCTTTGGAATAAAAATAAGAATAAAAATATACATACATATGTATGCTGTGTTTATTGTTGTTTTGTTATATCGTTGTTATTGTTCATTGTTGTTATTATTCGTTGTTGTTGTTCATTGTTGTTATTATTCGTTGTTGTTGTTGCAGCTGTTGTTTGTAGGTTGTTGGCAGCCGGCAACATTTAATTTCTTTTTCTATGGTCAAAAGGTCAAAAGTTTATTAAAATCAAGTGTATGTTAATGACACACACAATCATACATACACATATGCGAACAGCATATAGACTGTATATACATATAGTATACCATATATTGTATATGGTATATGGTATATGGTATATAGTATATGACCTATATAACATGATTTATGCTACAGTTAGCAAACATAATTCTTTTTATTGCTAATAACTGGTTCAAAAACAAAACAAAAACAACAAAAACACAAAAAAAAAACAAAAATATTGTATATATACAAGCGTATTAAATGTATATTAAAGTTGGGCTTATTACTGCGTTTAGAGATGTTGAATTTCTCTCTCCATTTCCCTTTGTTTCTCTCTCCCCATCTAACACTCTCGCTGGCGCTTTGTTAGCGGATCATTAGCATGATAATAGTTTCTAGAGACAATGCCCTTTGTATGTATGTATATGTATATGGTAGTATATATATATATGGTATATACTTACTAAATATATGCAAATGATGAGGCGCAAGATCATTTGTTGCTCTGATCAGTTAATATAATAATAAATGTTGCACGGTGGCATACCATCATCTCCGGTCCATTGGAATTCAAAAGGCCGAAACAACAATACTCTCACTCTCACTCTTGATCCGGATATACATATGTATGTACATACAATAAACGATGAATTCACATCATGCATTTTTCTTTTATCAGATTCTTCTTCATGAAGTTTTCTATTTTCAATTTCATTATCTCTGTCATCACACGAAATCAGAATAAAAAAAAATAGAAAAATTCACAATTTTTGTCTTCAAAGCAAAAAAAAAAAACTTCATGAAGTAACTGCTTGAAGATTTACTAAGTGAATCGTCAGTTGGTTTCGTTTCCATTTCCATATCCATTCATTTCGATATTCGATTCGATAATATTTTCAATATCATTTTGAATTTCATTTTCATTTCCATTTCCATTTCGATTTCAATTCCCATTTGCATTTGCCTTTCCCTTTTCTTTTTTATTCCACATAATCAAATCTTTAAATTATGTTAAATGCATTGAGAACGTGTGTTAATACCCTGTAAATGGCATGATCGACTGCGTGTGCATATATTTGATTTATCAATTAAAATATTTAGGAATTTTTATCGATTTTTTACAGCTAAATAATAAAATGAATATTCTTAATTTTGTTTTTTTTTTTTTTAATGTATATTTGTTCAATTATATGTGAGTACATACAGTTTGATTTTGGTACAGCGATTGTATAACTAAATTTTATTAAATTGCAAAAAAAAAAAAAATAAATTAAACGACCAGATACATATGTATGTATGTATGTATGTATGTATATATGTATGTACAATATACTTGTGTGAATATTGTGTCGATTCTTATGTAATTATGTGAACATACAAACGTATCTATGTATGTATGTATGGTATATAGACTATGGTACAATAGTATTGTATGTACGATAGTCACATATGATAATATACTCGTATATTGTACATACTTATTGACTAGAATTATTTAATTTTACAATTTATGCAAATTGCCGAAAGTCAAAGCATTCAAATCGAATTGCCAAATGTATCTTTGAGATACAATTGGTTCGGTCATTGCGTCGAGCTCTGCATACGATATATTGTAAAAATTTCACACTTAGGCCTTAAAGTCTAATTAATAAATAAATTAATTAATTAAGTACAATATGTAATTATTGTACATGGTGTATGTATGCATATTGAGGCATAAATAAAGCACTTAATCCACTTACACTTACACTTACATCATGTATGTATATGCGCATATGTATACGTATATACATGCACTGTATATACCTATACATACACATACACACATACATTTACAAATACTGTTGCTCTAATATGTAATTTGTGGGTAATAAAATATAATATATTCCAGGGTTGGGCGATTAAATATAATTGTGGTACATACTTATATTCTTATATATCGTATATGTATGTATCTGTATCTGTATCTGTATCTGTATCTGTATCTGTATAAATTATATAGTACATTTAATCCAAAGTTATGTGCGGATTTGTATAGGTAAAGCCATGGAACTGCTTCTGATCCATGGATGCCAATATCTCCTTATCGATCGGCGTCAGACGAACTCGTTCTCTGGTAAATACGCGATCGAAATACTGCGTATCTAACGGATGTTTCTGTCAATTCCAATAAAAAAAAAAAAAATAAAATTTAAGTTTTAGTTTTTTGGTTTTCGGTTTTATTTAATTTTGTTTATCATATAAATATTTACCACTTGCGGCTTAAATGGCGGCTCAATTTGCCGCTTCTCGAGCAGATTCCAGTCGATGGGCCTAAAGAATATATGATCGGCTATATCACCAGCTGGACTATATTGTGAGCCGATGCGTTTTGTGTAATCCTTTTCGAGTAGCTGAAACAAAAAAAATAAAATAAAATAATAATAGTAATAATAAAAAATAAATATGGTATATAAAAAATAAATTCAGATTTCTATGAAAATTAATTGCGATACATACGCCTTTGAGTATGCCCGTTGCCTCGGCTGATATGTAAACGGGAAACCATGGAATTTCATTGCATATCGACCAGAAGAGCTCATCCTCATCGCAGCCACTGAAGGGCGATTGGCCGATGAGCATCTCGTAGAGCAGAACACCGAATGACCACCAGTCCACGTTCTGATTGTATTTTTCGCCCTATCCAAAAGTGAATATTATTAAACATTGTATTTTTTTTTTTTATTTTATAAATATGTATTTGATTTATTACCTTGATAATTTCGGGCGCCATATAATCGGGTGTACCGCAAAAACTATCTGCCGTCTTATCCAAATATATTTGCAATTTGCACATTCCAAAATCGGCAATACGCACATGACCCTCATAGTCAAGCAATACATTATCCAATTTGAGATCCCTTTATGCAATAGTTTTCATCAAATATATATTATATTCATATTCATTTAAATAGTATTCACAGATTCACTCATACCTATATATAATGCCCTTTTTGTGCAAAAATTTCAAACCAGATATTATCTCGGCGCCATAGAAACGCGCACGTTCCTCCGAAAATCGTCCACTCTCCTGTATATGGAACATGAGATCTCCGCCATTGAGGTATTCCATAACGAAGAACAAGTGACTCTGCAGGGAATGGATTTACATATAATATTATACATAAGTTTTCGCTCAGTGTAGATAGGTAAGTGAGAGCATCTGACAATCTGTCAGAGAAGTCCCCCAAAGTCATAAATAATTAAAATACCTTCTAATCGGTGTCAATGCAATAAAAGTAAAAAAAAAACAAAAAAAAAACAAAAAACGATTTAAGCAAACAAAACTTATTGTTTATTGAGTTTTCTTCTCTTTTTCTTTTTATCTATCTATCCTTTTTCTTTTTGAGTTTACTTTTTTCTCTTTGAGAACATTATCGAACTAGGTAGTACCGGGCGTCTTTGCCAAAACTGTGATCCCAAAAAGAAAAAAAATCAAAAAATTAAAAAAAAAACAATTAACAAAAAACCATTTAACAAAAAAACAATTTAAAAAAAACAATTAAAGAAAAGGTAGGACCACTTGCCATGTCGTGTGCCCCAATCGATGGCCAGAGAGACGGACTCTAATAATAGGTCGTGTTTTACCTTTGCGCAGTTTATTTTTATATTGTATCTTTCGGATTCACATCTCTCTTTCTCTCTCTTTCTCGCTCTCTCTCTCTCTCTGTATGTGTGTGTGCCGCACACCTATGTGTGTAGGACCTTGTTGGCGACCTTGTTTGTTGACTTACCTCCGTTTGAAATGTGCAAAACAGATGGCATAGATATGGATGCTTGGTGCCAAGGGCCAAGACTTTGCGCTCGATCAGTGTGGAATCGACATCATCGTCCTCCAGGACAACATCCTTTTTGAGGCATTTGATGGCATAGTAATATGTCGTATCACGTAGCTCAGCCAGTAGCACCTATGTGTATATACATGAATTATAATATTCAATAATTATTTATATAATTTATTAAAAATTAATTATTAATCGCGGGGAAACTCACCTTGCCGAAACTTCCTTTGCCCAGAACGGCCAGAAAATGGAAATCATCTACCGAATAATTCTTAAATCTAGGTATTACTGTGGCTGGCGCGGTGAAACGTCCGGATTTTTGGAATTGTGAATATGTATATGATGTTTCTGTATGATTGACCATCCACGAGTATCCACAGACAGAGAGAGAGAGAGACAGAGAGCGAGAGAGAGGAAGGCGCAGATGGCGAGAGGTGCAGTGTTGAGATTGAAGAGATCACAGGCCATAGAGAAAGAGAGAGAGAGAGAGAGAGAGAGAGGGAGAGAGAGAGAAAAAAGAGAGAGAAAGAGAGGGAGAGTGAGTGAGGGAGAGAAATAAAGAGATAAACAGAGTGCAAGATAGTTAGAAAGTTAAAATTAAGTTTAAGTTTCAGATTGTTGGTAACAGTGTCGTCCAGAATTACGTGTTCAGTCCGATTGTTGGTCACTTGAGCAGCGTTCGAAACTTATACGAAAGATTGATTATTAAATAGTTGTTGTGTTTGTTTAATAGTTAGTTGTTGTTATGAATATTATTATTGTTATTATTATTATTATTATTATTAGTATTATTTAAGTATGCCATACCATCATGTTCATCGCTGGCCTCTATCTTATAGGCAGGATTTGAGCTGGGCGGTGTACTGGGCGAGTCCCTTGCCTCACGTGCGCCTAATTTATGGAGAGGATTAGTTGATGATGATATTTGTGCTCTTAGAAATAAATATCTCATGACTCATTCAAACACAAATTCGACGAGAAACATGTTGAAACAGTTAGTTAAACAAATGTCCAATTGCTGAGATTACCGGACGAATGGACAGATGGACAATATACTCGTATTTTATTTAGAATTTTATTTTTAAATGGCAAAAGGCAAACACTTAACTTGTCAATTTATTTTTGACTTTATTTGTGAAGTGCACGATGAATCTATCAAACTGTCAACATACAATATATACACATACACACATACACACACACACATACATACATACAGACACACGCACAGGCACGCAATGTCAACCATTTTCAGGCGCCGTTAATTATGTTTTCCATCAATTTATTTGCGGATTTCACGCCTTTTCCTTCTTCTTCTTCTAATTCTTTGATGGCAAAATGCACGTGCCATTTTAATGGGGTTTACATATAATTTAGTATTGGATTTTTTTTTTCTTATTTTAATTTTTTCTTTTTTTTTATTCTCAGTTTCGTTTCGGAATGTATTGGATAGTTTTTATTGTATAATACATGTTTCATTATGTTTTATTTTATCTCTGCTGTTGTTGTTGTTGTTTTTTTTTTTTAAATTTATTTTTCATTATTTTTGTGTTTTGTGTGTTTTTTTTTTTGTGTTTTGTGTTGTTTTTTACCTCGTTTTACGTGGTTGAGCGCCTCGACGATGAGTTTCTGATTGACGCCGCATAAATTGGCCGTGAGCCGTTCGCATTTCTTGTGACAATTCACGTCACATTCTGTTCAGGATTTTTTTATTTTAAAAATTATTATTTTTATTATTATTATTATTATTATTATTGTTATTGTTGCTGTATTTGTTGTTATTTTGGCAGCGTGGGCGGGCACAAATGTTTAGATTAATTAAAAACAGATTGTTATTAGTGTGATTATGAATTGAGACCATGTATGTGTATTATATATACATGTATGTACATACATATGTATGTATATATATATGTATATACGAGTATATATTATATTATATGGTATAATGGGCATTTAACATGAATCTAATGAATATTTTTTGCTGTTGCGCCAGTTTCGTTTTATTGATGGCACGTTTTTGGTTCTCGATCAAAGGCCCCAACCCCAGCCCCAACCCCAACCCCAGCCCCAGCCCCAGCCCCAGCCCCAGCCCCAGCCCCATCTTGTGGAATTTACATATGCACATACATGTATGTAAGCATATGTTCTCATATTTATATAGATTTTGCCAATTTATCGCTTTTTATTGTCCATTTAATAAGTTCACAACAAAGTTTTCAAATAAAGGAGAACGCTAAAGTCGAATAAGCGTGACTACCAGATGCATATACACTTTGTGTACATATACACTTTGTGTACATATACACTTTGTGTACATGTATATATCTCATACACACACACACACACACACACGCCAACATCGCCTTGAGCGGATTTTGCCCGGAATATCAAAAGGCAGCTCAAATGTGCAAAAATGATTAAGTTAATCCAACTTAATCTGTCTTAATCTTAATCTACTTAATCTACTATGTGGCTCAGATGCTTAATCTCTCTTAATCCTGATCTTTCTACTATGTGGCTCAGATGCTTACTGGACATGGATGCTTTAAGGCTAACTCACATTGCCACCACCACATCGAAGCCCTTTACTCCGATCAGTGCGGCGAGGGAGTGGTTGAGGACACGGAGGATGCGTTCTTCTACTTTCTACTTTCTTCTCCCAACCAAATACGGGCTCAAATGGTGACGTCATATGTTAGTCAAAATAATAAAAAAGAACTTCTACTAACTACTGCTAACAACACCCACACACCCCTGCGAAATAATTTCTTGCCAGGAGCGGTTTTTATAATATTCTTTCCAGAATATCTTAGTTCACATGTATATATATTGTATTATATATATATTTGCTTTTGATTCAATTGATGTCTCGTAGTAGGTGACGATTTTGAATTCAAATCGAAGTTAGGCATTTTGTGGAGACTGTTGACAGTGTAGTACAATATACAACTAGAAATACTGACAAACAACAAATATCGAAAAACACAACAGAAGGATTAAAGCAAGACAAAATATATATACGATTTATACAATGGCGCTAATCTATCACGATAAGACTATAAATGATTCGTTTGATCTCGTAATGAGTATTCTGGAGTCGAAGCCGAGGGGCTTCTCAATTCCAGAGCTGAGCCATCATATGGCCAAGATAATAGGATTCCCACCCGATGTATTGGAAAGACCCATTCAAGAGGGTCTGGCCAAGGGGATGGATATCAAGAGGATTTACCAAAACGGTCCTCTCTATTATGCTGTGCCAAAACAATTGGATGGCCAAGATGGTGAAAAAAAGGGACGCGGAAAGTGTCCTAAATAAGATGGAGACCCAAAAAACATTTCCGATGGCAAAGTCATAACCAAATGACCACAAAATACAAAAAAAAAACAATTTTTTGGTATGCCGAATTAATTAGTTAATTTTAATATTTATCGAAGCAAAAAAAAAAAAATAAAAATTTTATTTGTGAGCAAGAGTAAAACCAAAATTGCCAAGTGGTTTGTTTTATTTGCATCCGGGAACACCCCATTGAGGAAATCTTAGGGTTACAGGGTATCCTTTGCAAAGTATAAACAATAACAAGTATCTTATTTTATGTACAATAAATAATCTATGTGTGCAGATATCAATATACATATATTATTACACATACACTCACATACACGCACACTCACACACACACACACACACACACACACACATACACAGAGAGACACACTCGCAACGCACATCCGCCATGGCTAGCACCGCGAGGGGCCCGTCCGTCCGTGTGAGTGGGCGGCGTTTAATGTAAATTTAATAAACAACAAAAGAATTAAAAATTTATTATTATAAAAAAATCTGCAAATAGTTGAATGCAATTAATTGAAAATCATCTGCAAAATATGCTGTGAATTGCGTATACGCAGTGTATTACGCAATACAAATATAATTTGTAGATTTTAATAAAAAAGATTTTCTCAAAATTATTCTGACATAAATATCAACAAAAAAAAAACAAATATAATTATAATTAATATTAATAAAGCTTTAATTGCAATTAATTTGTATTTATTTATTCTACGAAAATTATCATATATCGATGTGTGTTGTATATATACTCGATATCACTTGATATCAGATCTTAAAAAAGGAAATAAATTGTGATTTCCTCCATTAATGCAGAATCAAGAAATACTCATATGTATGTATGTATATACATATGTATGTATTTACATATGTATGTATTTTCATTGAGAACTATATCATGATATTTGAATATTTGTGCCATTGCACGTGCGTTTGTATGTACTCGTATGTATGTATGCATGTGTATATGTGTATGTATATAATAATAGAATTCGTACATATGCTTCGGATATTTTCAATTATTTACAAAGAATTGTTTACCGTTAAGCGCCTTAATGTACATTTATTTTGGGCAGAAACAGTTTGATTTAATCGCAACTTTTCTTTTCAGTAAAAACAAATAATTAAAAGGAAATTGAGTATTTTCCTTAGATTTATCTCGGTAAGGAAATTGTTCATAAATTTCTTTATGCAAAATCTTTGTATGCAAATAATTTAAAACAAATAGTTGAAATTTCAAACAACAATTTCTAAAAGGCAAATTCACACGTAAAGACAAAGAGACAGAGAGATAAAGATAAAGGCAAAGGAAAAGGCAAAGGAAAAGACAGAGACAGAGACAAAGACAAAGACAATGATGTGGGGAGCTAAACAATTTTGTTTACAATTTGCCATAAGTACAATAAAATGCCAAATTCTCTATCTCTTGGCTAACTAAGTAATGCGATTTATTTATTATACGCCTCACTATGTATCTGTATCTGTATTTCTATCTGTATCTGTATCTGTATCTATTATTTGTCTGTGTATCTGTAGATTCACCTGCATCTAATTCTCTATGTGCATCCGCATTTATATTTAATTGAAAGCGTATTCGCATTTGTATCCGTATCTGCCACTGAAGAGATACGCTCTCTGGCTCTGGCTAGAAAAGCGACTAAATATGTAATTTAACTTCTAAAAAATATATAATATTTAATTATAATTATTATGTTTATAATCCGACATAATTAAGCTGACGTCAGCCAGTTGAAGATATTATTTATGGGCTTCCCCGAAATGTGCTTAAGAGCATATCAATGTTAATTAATCTTGAGCTTATTATTTTTATAATTAACTAATAATGGTATTTTTTTATTACAGTCAAGTCTCGATAATCTGTCCCCCGCTAAATCGAAAACCTCTTTAATTCGTAAAAATTTCTGTCCCCTTGAAAAAAACTC